>JAQFYZ010002376.1:0-17337 GCA_034695085.1 Cylindroiulus punctatus
GTCCAGGTGCAGGGTCAAGGTTAATCCCCTTGACCCCATTCCTCCGGGCGGGCATAAGGCGCCTCAACGCCAACACCATATTTCGATGAAGAATTGGTGGATGATCTGGTAACTTCGATATGGCTCAAATGTGCGATGCTTTTCCTACCACTGAACGGCTTTATATACCCAATACGCTCCTATACACATGCATTAGCAGCTGATTAAATGTTCCTTCTATTGCAGCTAGTTGCTATACCCCACATACAAATGCCACGTATGGCATCGTAACTGTAAAGTCACGTGTTGTGACATTGTTGAGAAGAATGTACACTTGCAAGACTTCACATTCCTTCAGACTCCATAGACAGTGGAACATATTTGGCAGACAGCACATAAGGCCCATTAAAAGGTCGTTGTGACTTTGGGGACACCCTGCATAAAATTTTCACCATGCGAAAAAATTATTTCCATACGTTCGCTTTAATAAATGAATAAAAACGCTCAATTTGTTTCCTACCTTGTAGAATGTTTCGTCCACTTGGTGCATGTTTGCTCCTTAAAGTCGCGAATTACGCTCTTCATTATCAAACAATTAAATAAAAATGAGCAAATGAAAAACAACTCGCGCTTACGTCATTTGATGACGTAATTAAAGCGAATTTTTCTCATTTTTATTTAATTGTTTGATAATGAATAGCGTAATTCGCGACTTTAAGGAGCAAACATGCACCAAGTGGACGAAACATTCTACAAGGTAGGAAAAAATTGAGCGTTTTTATTCATCTATTAAAGCGAACGTATGGAAATAATTTTTTTGCATGGTGGAAATTTTATGCAGGGTGTCCCCAATTTACCCCCAAAGTCACAACGACCTTTCAATGAGCCTTAAACAACGATAAAATGGAACGATTAATTGCCAGCTAAACAATTGTACTCCAAATTGGTATATTGCGCATGTGTGTAGTGTTCGGCCGTCCCAAAAATTAAGTTTTAAAATTCGACAACCACTGTCGATCATCTTGTTTTTACCAGAAAGCAATTGAGCAGACACAGGTGCATGGAGCGCAATGGAGCTACATACAGAAAAGCGGGTTTAGACTTTGTGAGTCAAGTGTGCGTCGGTGTTTGTTTTGCCACGAGTCGTATAACATCTGTTTCGCATCCAAGCTAAACAATGTTATTAGATAGCATATAGTGTGTTTAGTGGCCACTAGATGGCGCTAGTGTCGCGGAAGCCATTTTGTAGCACTACCAGGTGGCTACCAGTTTGGAAAATGGCTAACCGGAAGTGTCGTCATCTCCGGAAGTGCAAATCGATGCTGGAGTCATTGCTCGTGCTCCGAGACTATAAAAGTCAAACCAAGAAGTGATGGAACTGGGTGAAATGTGCCGACCAATAGGGTCCAATAACGTTTTGACGATTGATTTAGCCTACTTGCATACAATCACGTGCCTTTCACCGACTGAAGGCACATGGAAGCGCTAATCGACAAGTCAAATCTCTCTGATTGGCTGTCCTTCAGTTCCATCACTTCTTGGTTCTACTATAGTTCGTGGTGCGGGCATTAGCAGCGAAGTTGACATTCTTCACTACAAAGCCTATCATCACGGGCTTTTTATGCGCGTAGTTTGTGAAAAAAAAAATCAATGATTTTTCTTTTCTCCATGAACTGATGATATTCTTATCATCCTTAATTAAACATCGATGCTTAACTCGACGCCGCTGAGATTCCATCGTCCTGGCATTGTTATCGTCCTCTCCCATTCGTTAATCTTCTTTTTATGACATTAATCTTTTAAAATCATCGATTTTCATTTGCTGCTAGTCCTTCGGATTAACGAGTTAAGCAGCGTGTACAGGGTGCCCCGAAATTGCTGACACGGATTTTACGAACGATCCCCGAGGGCCTTCTCTGGCCTCAGAGTGAAGTGATAACTTTTCGGTAATCAGTATTTTTAAAATTGACAGTATCATTTACCCTGTAAGGTCCGCTTTAGAAAGTCATTAAAAAAAACTGAAGGTATTTAGAAACGCCAGCCCCGCGTGCAAAACGAAACGCCGAAATCCCTCCCGTCTGACTCGTTCGCTCATTCATATTTTATTAATTAAATGAGGCGGACTGATATTAAAGTCAAATGAATCTTCTTTTTGCACATAATTTTTGAGAGCGGAAAATCCAGGGGAGGGAGAGCTATGGCAACGCGGGCTCGAACGAGGACCGAGAAAACATTATTCAAATTGGGGGAATGAAAGAGAAGGGGGAAATAAAAATGCATATATCACTACGCTTTCGGTATTTGGATATGCGAAGGAAATCAAAGAAAAGGGAAAAACTGAAAATAAAATTAAGAAAGTAGAAAAAAATACAACTTCGCGCTTCGGCGAATTCATAAGAGAGTTAAAGACGGGCGGAATATCGGCGAACATATTTCATCGGCGGCACTGCGCTCCGAGCTGCCAAGCCGAAATATTGGTTTCAAAAAATTACGAAAAAATGCATTTTAGGTCAACTTTTGAATGAATGTGTTTGGACTAAGCTCGTGCATAGTTAGGATTAAGCTCGTGCATAGTTAGGATTAAGCTCGTGCATAGTTAGGATTAAGCTCGTGCATAGTTAGGATTAAGCTCGTGCATAGTTAGGATTAAGCTCGTGCATAGTTAGGATGAAGCTCGTGCATAGTTAGGATTAAGCTCGTGCATAGTTAGGATTAAGCTCGTGCATAGTTAGGATTAAGCTCGTGCATAGTTAGGATTGCCGGCGCGTGCGTCTCATGCACGTGTCCCGGAAGGAACATAATCGCGTGCAGCCCGTGCGCGTGAATGGAACGCCGTGTTCCATTTTCTAATGGACAGAATGAATGTAGAGCTTACTTTTTTTAAAAAAAGTTTGGTTTAATTATAATCACGTTTTTAAACGAAAGGATTAATATTTGCGCAGTCACTCCGATAATAGTTTCGAAAATGTACTTTTTAAGCCAATTTTTTAATGGTTTTTTTTTGGACGAAGGCAAGTGTCGCTGCGTGGCTGGAATTGAGATCCCGTGGTGACAGTGCGCGTGAATGGAATTATGGAACGTCGTGTTCCATCATGTTCGAATCGAGATTAAGCTTATTGTTTGCAAGTTGTAAAAAGCGTTTAAAATTATTATTACATTTTTAATAGAAGGGGCGAATTTTCGGAGTCCGAGATGTTCGATAAATGGAGAGAGAAAAGGGGTTGAGAAGGCGCTGGCGCGTAAGTACGGCATTTAGGCCTACGTCCAGCCCGAATTTAATTCCAGGGTGCGGTGTGGGCGTCCCCGGGCGGTCACTAGCGGTCAGTCGGCGCGCAAAATCGACCCCCTGGGCCGGCCGTGATGGAGGGCACGCTCGGCGGTGAGTTATTCGTTAATTTGCAGCGATGCCATTAATCGCCTCCCGCCGACGTCACTTCCGCCTCCCGCGGGGCGCTGATGGTCAGTTTGGTGACCGCACGGACAGCGTCTAATTAAGTCCTTGGCCCCTTGAGAGGTGACAGGGCGGCAAACAATGCTGGCAGAGAAGCCGTGCGTGCGAGCGACTTTAAGGGGCATCGAAAGCGTATACCCACCATGCAAAAAACTTGGTTCCATACGTTCGCTTTAACAAATTAATAAAAACGCTCAATTTTTGTCATACCACGTAAAGTTTTTCACCCGTTATATGCACATTTTTTCCTTTAGGTTGTGAGTTACGCTGTTTATCATTAAAAAATGAAATAAAGATGAAAAAATTCGAAATTGCACGCGCGCACGTTCCAATTTCGCGTGCGCGTGCTAGGTGGCGCACGTGCAATTTCGAATTTTTCGCATCTTTATTTAATTTTTTTTATATTTTTTATTAATAAACGGTGTATAACTTGCCCGTGGATCTCGCGGGGAATCATTTTTGCGTGAATTAATACACGACTGAAAGGAAGGAAATGAAAAAATGATGATTGCAGTTTTAATTTAGGGTATGTCCAGTTGTAGGTTCAGATTCATTGCGCGCAAATAGTCTGAAGGGGGTCATTTGTTCCTGGTTCAGGACAATAACATACACTGTAAACCGTCAAAGGTACAAATGCAGTTTTTGTGGGGTACAAATGTACATTTGCACCACATATATCATATATGTACATAAAGGGATGAAATGATTTAAATATTTTTATTTCGAGGTAAAATATGAATGGGTACAAATGTAGACGCATATGTACCCCTAGGAACACGTGCAATCAACATAGGGTGTGTATATAGTTTCAAAACATTTGTACCCTTAAGGTTCAACATTTGTACTTTTTCCGTTTAGAGTGTACGCTGGACACGCAATATCTGCGCCTGAAAGCATCGATTTTGTGAAAGATGTACTCGAACGTTCCCTCGCCAAACTTCCATTTTCTCCTTTCGGACAATTGAGTTTGCCTACCTTTTCTTACCCCCAGCCTTTTGTCTTTCTCCGCGAATCCATTATTGGGCCCTCGTCGTGCATTATTTATCGCATCGCCTGTGCCATCCATTATCCATGGGTCGTGGACACAATGCGCTTTGTTTGCTTCTTGCGTTACTCGGCCGCAGGGGGCGCCCCAGGCCCCCGCCTGCGAGCCCTTTGTCATTTTCGTGGAAAACGATGAGTGCGACTGCTGTTGCTGACGGCCCCACAAACACTCTAAACCACTCACTACTGTTTTTTTTCGGGTCTCACATTAGTTGTATTGGTCACGATGGCGTTTGTTTATTTAATAATAACTTGACCCGAAGTTCATTTCATATTGTTGCGTACATATATAAATGTATTAGTAGCAAATCATGAGTACAAAATATGTGTGCAATAAGAACAAAAACAACAAAATATGTGTACAATAAGAACAAAAAGTACAAAATATGTGAACAATAAGAACAAAAGTACAAAATATGTGTACAATAAGAACAAAAAGAGCAAAATATGTTAACAACGAGAACAAAAAGTGCAAAATATGTGAACAATAAGAACAATGAAGATTTTGCTGGTGAAGTATAAATAAGCATGGTAAAAAATACAAAATAATAACTGAGTACAAAGTGTGTTTACATCGAGTACATCGAGCCAAATATCAAGAAAACGATTTCATTTTTTTATTTTCCTACAAGAACATTAGGATGGAAAAGTAGCTGCTTTTTAATGGAGAATCTTGTTAATTAGTAAAATATCATCAGGTAATTTCATTAAATAATGTAGTGTTGCTAGCATTGTCCCCATTTTGGCACATAAATTGTGCAAAAACTTAAAACTTTACAGTCCCCATATTCTAAAAGGTTTTGATAATTTTTTTCAATTGATGGAAAAGTCGTGGAATTTAATATGTACTTAATGCATACCAAATCCAGTAGACCGTTTTCGAAATCGTAGGAAATCCATTCATTCTGAGTCAAAAATGAAATATAAGGTGGTGACCCCTGACCCCTGTGATTTTTCTGGCAGTTGAATCCTGTTTTCGCGAATAGGAGGGAAAATGTAATTTTAAATGCACTTCCATTTTTCGTAGATTTCATGTTTTTTTCCCACTTTTTTACTTGGTGATTTAGTGTGTTGTAAGGTAAACCACCTTGAGAGTGAGTGAAAGCAGGGGACGATATTGGTTTCGACGTTTTCGCCAAACGGGCTTTTAATTCGCTTCAAAACGCCATTCAATAACGAAATCCCCGCATTTTTTGTTATTTGGTTTTCATTCCTTCGCAGAAAAAAATCGAAGTTAAACTTGACGTTTAATACGAAACTAGCGAGCGTTCGCCGACCGTAAACTCGAGTGGTGGAAATTGAGGGGAGGATGAAAAACGTTTGAGCGACGAGCAAACGACGCGGAAAAGACGAGAAAAACTCATCCAAAATGAAGCTTTTGCCTGGAATCCCCGGAAAAAATCATCCTAACCAGGATACCGGTGGCACCGAGGAAGCCGTGCGATGAGATGCTGGATCCCAACCTGGATAAGATGCACGTACCACGAAATATACGTACTGGATCTTATGCAGGTTTGGATCTGGTATTCCATGGTTAGGATGTGCGTGATTAAGATGCATGTGTATAATTTGACCATCCTAACCATGTATTGTACCGGAAAAGATGCCCCTATAGCCGTGACATACGGGATCCCAACCTGTGTAATATGCTAACCTGGCTAAGATGACCATCCTAACTTAGGATGGATTCCTAACCATGATCCTAACCGGGGCAAGATGTTTTTCGTTATCATGAAGTGTCAGATCCCAGCCAGGAGAAGTTTCTCATCCTTGAAATTCCAGATTTGAATCCTGTATAAGATGCCCATCCTAACCATGAACTGCCAGATCCCAAGCGGGACAAAATGTTCATCCTAAACAGGAAATGCCATGACAGATCACAAACCTGTATAAGATGCCCATCCTAACCATGAAATATCATGACAGATCACTAACTTGTATAAGATGCCCATCCTAACCATGAACTGCCAGATCCCAAGCGGGACAAAATGTTCATTCTAACCAGGAAATGCCATGATAGATCCCAAACTGGTATAAGATGCCCATCCTAACCATAAACTGGAAAATCCCAAGCAAGACAAAATGTTCATCCTAACCATGAAATTTCAGATTCCAACCTTGACAAAATGTTCATCCTAACCAGGAAATATCATAACAGATCCCAAACTTGTACATGCATAAGATGCCCATCCTAACCGTGAACTGCCAGATCCCATTCAGCATTAGATGTTCATCCTAACCATAAAATTTCAGATCCCAACCTGGAAAGAATGTCCATTCTAACCAGGAAATGCCAAATTTCAACATGGATGACATGCTCATTCATTATTTGTCTTCCAAGATTTTTTACACTGATTTTTATTGATCGTTGCAGAATGTTCGACGTCGGAGGTCAGAGGTCAGAGAGGCGCAAGTGGATCTACTGCTTCGACGACGTGAGGGCGCTGCTGTTCGTGGTGGCCCTCAGTTCCTACGACATGGTCCTGCAGGAAGACCCCGACATCGTGAGTACAGACTGTGGGCGCCACATGGCGGTGCCAAAAGAAAACACTTGCTGACATTTTTGAAAATGTGTGGCAACATTTGTGATAATTTTTGTTCATTCTTTATGTTATTATTTTGTTTTTTCCCAGAATCGGCTTCACGACAGCTTGAACCTTTTCTCGCAAATATGCAACAACAGGTTCTTCAACGAAACGTCCATGGTAGGAACACTCGGTTAAAAGTATCGCGGATAATCCGTGAATCTCGGCGGCCGATGGCAAAATGCTTGAAAACTGACCTCGCATTTTTTCACTTAGATTCTGTTCCTCAACAAGCTGGACCTGTTCAGGGAGAAGATCCTGTACTCGGGGCGACACCTGAGGTACTACTTGCCGGATTACAAGGGTGAGTGCTATATGTCTTCGGAATAATTTTCATCGAAATAATATCAAGATACCTGTACAATTAAATGTGGTTGGTCACCTACATGTACAGTTGTGTATGTGCCGAACGTAAAAAGAAAATCTGAGATGACATTACGCTGCGACTAAAAATTAGTATGGGATGGCTGTACTTTCGTGTTCAAAAAGGGGGTCATTGAGTCCTGAAAAATCATTAAGGGTCCATAAAAACACCTTGATTCTTGCTTTGAAAAAGGTTGAAACTATAGTTCAAAATTGATGGACTTTCGCACAATAGCAAATTATCCGAAGAAAGTCGCAGTAGGTGAAATCTGTTGCAAAACTGGATGACAAATGGTTGGCTTTTTAAATATTATATATTTTTTAAAATTTTTGTTATTATTTTTTTAACTTAAAAATGTTGTATTTTATATACATGTACACAATGTATTTTTCAATTTTAATCGCTTTAATTTAAAATTTTATATTTCATTTATTTATTTATATTTTTTTTTAATTGCATTTATTTAAAAAATTTATATATTATTTATCAATTTTCATTGCTTTAATTTATAAAATTGACATTTCATATATTTACTTATTATTTTTGACTTTTTTACTTTTTATTATTATTATTGGTATACCTTATTATTATTATTATTATATATTTTATTATTATTATCTGTTATTGGGATTTTATTACTTATTATTTTGACAATTAAAAATTGTCAATTCCTGTAATTTAACATTTTTATGTTTCATATAAGAGTGACTCGGCATTTGGTTGACCTTTCTATCTTGCCTCTGCCACGCTCTGTTACCGCTCGTCATTTAATCCAAGTTTTCCCTATAGGCCCTGATTACGACGTGGACCGATCTGCCCTCTTCATCCAGCACACCTTCCAGGGGCTGAACCGCAACTCGCTGAAGGTGATCTACCCGCACTTCACCACGGCGACGGACACGAGCAACGTGCAGGTGGTCTTCCAGGTGGTCATGGACACGGTCATCCGCGAGAACCTGGAAAGGGCTACCGTGCTGTGAGGTACCGGGGCGCAGAGGGCTGGAGGACGGTGCATGATACGAGTGGGTCGGGCGTGGAAAAAGACTTCAGTTGGGAAATGGGGCACGTTGGGGCCTTTGTTCGCATAATAGTAATTTTAGTGCAATTGTTTGGGGAGAGCACCTTCATCTTCGGAGTACGGGAGTACGGTGGCCGGTAAGTTTCGTGCCAATGTTATTTTGGGACCCGAACGCTTCCAAAGCCAGTCGGTGATGTAAGTGCCTTAGTTCGCCGAAGGTATCGATGGTTTACTTGCGGCGCGGATATTGTAAGTCCACTTTTTAAAGTTGTTCGGAATCACGTCTTAAGGCATTTAGAAAGACCATAGGCCACTAATGCCTCGTTATGCGGCCGGGTTATGTACCTGGAAAGTTGGTGCGAAAATATCGAAAAATTGTAGGCCGTAAACTTAGTTATAATGATTAATGTCACAAGGCCATTGAATGTAACGAAAAGTCGTATTTTCTATGTGAGACTCTTCGAGACATATGTTTGAATATTTCGATCGTTTTTAGGAAAAATTTGTACTTATAATATCTGCGTGGTAAGTCATCCGTGCCGCTACTTGGCATTAGCACGCGCACAAGCACAATTACCTGAACCAGTGCATTTACGGGGATTATTAGAGGGTCTGATGGGCAAATTTTGAAACGATTCGAATCTCCACGGGCGAGGAGTCTGACACCTCGCCGGAATCTCATACTTCGAAAAAAAACCCGTTTTTTTATGTAAATATTCGAAACTCGATTTGGATCCTGGCGAAATTATATGTAAATATGTGGGAAAAAACGATCGAAATTCTGAGTCACTTTTGCGCTTAGCAAACCCTTCACCTTTTCTGTCACCTGTTTTTTTGTTCGTTTGTTTTCGTGCCAATTTTACGTGCCTTTTAATGTTGGCTTTTACAAAAACGCATTTTATTCACAGTCGCAGTTTTTTTTTTACCAATTTTTATTAAAATAAGGTTTTTCTACAAATGTCTTACCTGCTAATGTCGTTTTTCAAAGTTTGAATTTCCCGCCGGCCTCTGCTGGTTAGGATCCTGCCTGCGAGATACTGAGTTGGGATTTCGACGCCGGACCTTCTGTGAAGCGCCGTTGGACGAGTTTCGGAATTTTCGCACGAGGAACTTTGGAACTTGGTCGTGCTCTAAAAATGGCGGCATGTTGTTGTACTCTCGGAAGGCAGCGAAGGAATTTTGGCGAGTTTTTCTTCATTTTAAAAGTTATCAACAGTTATTAATAGTTAATTAAGTAATTTGCTAATTCGCTAACCGAATTGAAAGGTTTTTCACTTGGAAGAATCGTTTTATGTTGTATCGCAAAAAGTTTTAAGAACTGAAGACTTGAATTTCGAAGTTGGCCATGGAAGTGGAAAAGAACAAATGCACAAAGTACATGTACATGTAGTTAATTCAAGAATTTTGAGTCAAGATGGAGAAATCTGAAAGGTGCGCCTCAATAATGTTACTCATTTGCTCAACAATTTGCCAAATACCATGACCAGCCAAAATTCCTGACTCCGCTGCCCCAAGGTCAAGGTTATGTCTGAACAAAGGAAAAAAGCATTTGAGTGCTGCAATTTGGAGCCAATTGGAGGGCATGTAGTGAGCTCGCAAGATGGTGGATTGAAACGATTTTATGACCACATACTTTGTACACAACGAGGACATCTCAAGATGTGTTGGAAGATGATCAAAAGTGTTGGATGGAATGGCTTAATTGGTGGAGAAGGCTGACCAAGGTAAGAGATGTCCTTAAAATTATTCTTGTTATATTAGTTAGGATACAAGATCGTGTCTAATAAGATAATGTTAAGGCTTTTTCTCATCAAAATTGAGCACTATTGGGGCGAACTTCAATTAGTGAAATAATTGCAAAATGTGTTGAAATTTTTACCCTGAAAACGCACATTGCCATAGCCTGACATTTTTGTGAAAAAACAACAATTGTTGCTAAAGACAGTGAAATTGTTGGTAACTCGTACATTGTATTTGGGTGTACATTCAGGAACAATATGAAAAAAGGGTGGAAACCATGGTGAAATATGGACATGCATTTACATTTTCACTCTGAAAGCGTCCATTCTGATAGCTTGACTATTTTGTGAAAAAACAAAATTGTTGCTAAAATCATCGGATTGATTGGTTTGCAAACTCGTGTTGGGGGTATCTTTCAAGATACAGCTGCGAAACCGGCCGAAAAAGGTGGTGAAATTTTCACCCTGGAAACAGCAATGTTGCAAAGATCATCAGGCTTTAAGCTGTTTACACACATATTTGGGTGTAGATTCATGTCCGCTGTGGAAAAAAGGGTGGAAACGATGTGCAGTGATGAAATTTCACCTCGAAATCACCCAGTCTTTTGACGACATACTCATGGTTGAGTTCTTTTTCAAGATCAGAGGTAAAAGGAGCGAAAACTATGCTGAGTTTTCCACAACTTGAAATTGCTGAAATATACGTACCGAGCAGTCACTGAAACTTCAGTGTGATTTGCCGCATGTTCCGAACGACAAGTTTGTCCTTTCGGATGAACGCGTGAAAACTCGAAATAAGACAACAGACACCAGGGGCTACAGGTCTAGTATTTCATTTTTAAACGTGTTTCAACAACGCGGCTTCTATTCATGAAGTAGTGTGCAACTGGTACAATGAGTGTACAACGATTCGACTTTACAATTATTACTCTTCGGTTTGGGTTTACACCTTATTACGGTCTAAGCACGATGAAGCTAGCGAAGGATTTTTCACGCGACGTACACGAACAACTCGACAGGACACTGCAATAGACTCGGAAACGCCATCCAGGCTCGGGCGGAGCGGCCGACACCTCAGAACACGAGACACACAAGAAGGGGGACTAATGCGGCACGTGGTTGAAAGTGCCGACTCGCAAACACCCACTAAGTCACTACCGTAACACCCTAAAGTACAAATTCAGAAAAAGTGAACCGCGTTCGAACGCTCCGTAATACCCGCACGAGTGCGAACAAGTTACCACCTACACCCCAGGCTCGCGCAGCAGTGAGTAACATTTGAGGTTGTGGCTTCAGAACCTATGGAGATACCTCTGCCTGAACAGTGTGGAGACAAGGCTTCACTAATGTGGTCTTGGATAACAGATGCCCTTTGTAATTTTAAAAGTGGTCCTATCCGGCATTGCCTCGGGAGCAACGTCTTGGTGGAGTTTGAACTAAGGAATATGCATCCCTGCAAAATTTCAAGGTTCTACACCTCACTGTTTGGGCTCGACGTTGATAAGCAAGTGAGTGAGTGAGGACACTTGATAGCCCATATGGTCTATGGTATACATTTACCCCTGTTTGACCTCCTTAGAGGATGAATATGAACAAATCCCTCCCTGGTGAGGGGCTTTGGCACCTAAGGAATAACGATGCAAAGTTTCAAGATTTTAGCTCTCATGGTTTGGTCTCGGCATTGATGAATCAGTGAGTGAGGACACTTCCTTTCATAGCTATACGAAAAAGGGAGTGTTCAAATTATGCGGCATTACACCTTCGAAGCTTGGCAGTGATGTCAAGACTCACTCATACATGGGCACTTGCCACAGCCGCAAAACCACAACTTGTTCGAGTGGCCATGAAAGCAAAAACACAAAGGGCATCGGTGGACCACCATCGATTCTGAAGCCAGCAGCGTTTGAGCCTAGCGATGGCTCTAGGTAGGTAACACGTTAAGTTTGTGCCATCTCACAGAGGTAAAAAAAGGCAACGTAAAGGGCAAAATGGCAACGTGAGCAGAAAGTCCTTCGTCCGGAAATACGCGATAAGTACAACACCGAGATATCCTGCGACTTTCCTGAGCCCGAAACGAGAAGGGTACGTGGTTAAGGCGAAAAGTGGAAGAACGTAAGATCGCCGGGGAATAAATAACGAAGAAAGCCCTGAAAATCAATTTACAAAATGTACACTGGGGCGACTGCGGGGCCTACGTGCGGATAAATAAACAGGCACCGAGTAACGCAAACGTGGTGAAAATGTACAGGTCGCAGCTCTAAACACTTTCGGCAACTCGAGTTTCTTTGGGGCCTCAACTAGACTGGACCTGTCGTGATTGAGATTTCGGCCAATAGATGGCGCTGCATCCATCTGCTCTGGCAGCGCCATCTCTGGACAAAAACTGCAGCCACCAGCGAGGTTTGCACTCTTCGCGGCCGACTATGCCATGGAACAGGTGGTCGCTGGAACGGAAGGGGATGGGGATTGGGGCCTCGAGGCAAGGGCACACTGAAAGCGTCGTTCACACCAGACACGGCTACAGGGACGCACGCAAAGAACGGACACACGCACACACCGAATGGGAAGTAGCTTCGTCTACGTTTTGCGCTTGGCCGCGCCGAGTACACTGCGGCTACACGTCTACCTCATATAATATATATTTATATAATATCTATTAGTAATGTAATATATTTATATATTTATACGGTTTCTGTTTCGATTGTAAGGTAAATTAAGGGGTTTTTTGCTCGGTGAAGCTCGCTTCGCCCTGTTGCGGCTTTAGGCTGGCGCACTTCGTGCCGTAGACCTAAGGGCCTCGATTTCAAACCCAATTAAAGTGATGCTACTTAAGTTAAGGTCCCAGAAACGCCCACTCTGCCTTTCGGACCAGGCTTCGACCAGAAAAAATCCAGAGGACCCATGTGATCAAACTGACCTAATGGCCAGATACGGCACCAAATGCACCAGAGATGTCGCCGGCACAAGTTGGCGTCAGAAGCTCGGTGCAAACACGTTGTATATGTACATGTACGTCAGAGCAATACGAATACCAGAGACCCAGGCAATGGGACAGCGCGGCACCCGAAAGACACCCTCCCAGTAGAAGGTTCGGCTTCGGCAGCGTCTCCGCTGCTATACTTGAACGGTACTTTTGGCATGTGACGCACATTGAAGCCGGCACGCGGTCGCAGCTGCGAGTATGGGTTTGATGAGATTATTGCGGACGAGGGCCTCTGGCGGACCAGAGATGGGGAATGCCGAAATGGGGGAATGGCGGTCACGTTTCACAGGCCCGAACGTCCTAAAGTACAGTCAGAGCTTTATTGAGATTGCTGCCAAGAGATGGCGCTGCATTCTCCTGCACTGGCAGTGCCATCTCTGGGCGAAAATCCGAAGTTAATTTTAATTGTATTGACTTCAACATTTCGCTGTTTCTGGTGTTTTTAGTGAATGTATCCCACAGCCCACATGGATAGTTTTACATGAGTCAGAATTATCCATGATGTCAATTCAATTCAGTGCATTCGAGATGCCATATGTTTAGTTATTTAGTAATTGTTGGGCTTTCAGCAAGGTTGAATGAAGTTGCTTATAAAAATTTAATTGGAAAAAAAACGAGAACATGTAACCATATTTCCCCCACATTATTCTCACGAGCTGTAACTTATCAGCAGTGACTGGAAACTGAGATGGGAAGGAAACTGCTTCAGATTTCATGGCATCCGCTCATAATCGTGCGCGCCAAAAATGCGGAAGCCACGGTTTGAAGGAACGCTAACAACTGTGTTGAACAAAAATGAAAATTGCAGAAACCGTGGATGTCCGAACGTATTTTGGTACTTCTGCCATAATTTTCAGGCTTCGGACGAACAAACGCTTAAAGTATTTCAGAAAGTGTCACCCGACATATTATCCCAACCCGAAAACCAAGAAACTTCGCTCGCTTCAGACCCGGTAACGCCTAAGTGAAACAATTTTGAATTGGGCAAGAAAACACAAATGAAAAATTGACGGGCTCTTTTGAACGGGCTGCCGCTTGCCGAGACGTGCCATACCGCAGCGATGGAATGATGTGACGTTTTAGTGTTCGCTGAGGATAACAACAACAGTAATTAATGAGCAAAAAGCGCGACAATGCCAGCCCCCGCGGAAGGCTTTTTAAGACCGAGACTTCTACCCTGTTGGGAGGCCCCGCAGCATCCTAGTGCCGCGAGGGCGCGAGTCGTAATAACGCAGCGGTGGAGTAATGAGATGGGCCGATGGACTTGGGACCGACGATCCACGGGGCACCTTCCGTCGCATCTTCGGGGGATGGCTGCATTATTAGGAGGCGGCGCCGGGGCCCAATCAGTAGGCGGGGGTCTGGAAATTGGGGCCGGGTGCTGTAAGACGAGAGAAGAAAAAACGTCGGTTAGTGCGAACGAAGGTTTCGAGATCGTGACGGCTGTTCGGACACTGTGGCATCGGCAGAATTGGACTGAATCGAGCCTCGCAGAAAAACTGAAACAGCGACCTGCTCGCAAAGGACACTGTTTTTGAAAGTTCCTCGACGGTCCGAAAAGCTGTCACAGCGTAAAAGAGGATGTGAGAGACTATCGTAAGGTGTTCACCAATCGGGGGTGATCTTAAAAGGCATTCGTCTCACGCTCGCAACCGCAAGGGCCGGTCTTACATGAAATCTGGCGACAGGGCTTGTTATGTAAGAGACCAACAAGTAAGGAGGGTTAAAGGTCAGGCACGGACAGAAACGGATGAAGAGGATAACAGGTGGTCAAGCCAGCGACTACTTCTAGAAGCTACTTCTTAACTCGTAATGGCGGGCAGGAAGGGAAACAGATGGTCCGGTATCGAGAAAGGCAGCCAGAGCCGTGTCTTTGATGAAATCTTATAGCAAATACGGTTAGTAATGGACGAGTACGGTCAGCAATGGTTAGTTTCTGACTTCAATGGACATTTTTGAGAAGTATTGCAAAAACACGGCGGTCAGGCGGACCTTCGATACAGACCTCGAGGAGAAGAACGAGAAGGAAAGACGACACTCGGGAGATGGTTCCACCGGCGATGCAGGATTCACGATGCGTGCGGTCATAGAGAAAGTTGTCGAGGGGACAATTTAGCCGTGCTCGATGGTCAATCGGTGCGTGACTCGGAACTTACGCTAATTTAGCAAATTAGACTAATTGGCGTTCGCGCCGTTCTAATTTTCAGGAAATAATTTTGGAAACGCCCCCCTTGCACGGCATGTTTTGCGCTTTCGCAAACTGCGCAATTGCCGCGTAAGGATCGTTCCGACGAGAAGTTTTGGGTAAGAACGGCTTTCCGATAAGCAATTTTGGGTGAAAAGTACTTGCTAATAATAAGTTTTTGGGTGAAAAGGACCTTCAAAGCATAGATTTTGAATGAAAAGACCTTCTGTCAAGGGTTTTTGGATAAAAAGGTCTTTCCAGTAAGAAATTTTGGATAAAAACAATGTAAATGGGCCTTCCGATTACAGATTTTGGATGAAAAGGAGTTTGTGACGAGAGATTTTTGTTAAAAAAGACTATCTGACAACCGGCATTGAAAGACGAAGTTTGGGAAAATGACACCTCGGTGGGTCGCGGCGCATCGTGAATCTGCCTCCGGCCCAGAGCCAGCCGGCGGTCCGTACCTTTCTCGTTGCCCACGAAGGGCGGCTCCTGGTATCCCTCCTCCGTCTCGGCACCGCCGGGGTAGCCCGAGTAGGGGGCGCCCCCGGGCATCATGTGCGGGTCGGCCTCGTAGCTGGGCGCGAAGGCCGAGTCGGCGCCCTGCCTGTAGCGCTGGACGGCGAAGTAGCACAGGCCGGCCTACGGAGGGAAGAAGACGGGACAAGAACGAGTTAGGACAGTAAATACGGGACCAGTTAGGACGCCCCAGTCCCCTCCAACCCAATGCTCACCCACGAGAAGATGGAGAAGAAGGAGAAGGCGATGGCCGCCCGCAGGTTGTTGGCCACGTACTCCATCTGCAGCGGCAGAAGGCCGTCCGTCTTTCGCCACTGGTCGGCCAGGTAGCAGAAGCACACGAAAAACAGGAAAGACCAGAAACCTGGAGAGGGAAAGAGCAACCAAGATCAGTCGTTGGAAACTGGGCAAAATTACATAAAAATTAGATAAAATTAGGCAAAATTATGTAAAAATTGGATAAAATTGTGCAAAACTACGTAAAAAATTGAAAAAAAATTAGCAAAATTCTGCTAAAATAACATTGTTTGTTAAAAGTAGGATGCTCACCGGAGAATGCCATGTCCCCGATGACCACGTGTCTCCTGGTCTTGATGCTGCTGAAGTTGTCGAACATGGCGTCCAGCACCAGGAAGCCCAGCGCGGCCAAGAAGGCTATGACGCCGACGCCGATGCTGAAGCTGCAGGCGCCACCGGAGCCGTTGTAGGCGCAAGTGTCGCCGATGTAGCCCCTGGACGCGACGCAGCCGAACACGATGATAGACAGCAACTGTCAACGGGAAAAACACAATGAAAATGAAACGATGAAAAAAAACAATGAGAAAATCAACTGCTGGCATCTACGAGGCCATCCTTGCAATGGTTGAAGACTCTACCGTCAACGGTCAATGGAGCAAATGCAGTAATACAAAGTAAGACCGAAAAGAGCAGAAAGATGATGGAGATTAATTTTCAAGAGGCAGTCCTGACAATAAGGTCACACGATGAAAAAGTGATAGCGAGAGGCAGATTCGCTGGGGAAGACAGTGGGCAGTCTGCATTTGGATGGAAGTGCCGAAGATGGAAGTAGGGGACATTAGGAAGAGGAGGTGGAGGAGAAGCCGGGAGACAGTGAAGAGGACAGCAGGAGGTAACAGTGAAGAGGACAGCAGGAGGTAACAGTGAAGAGGACAGCAGGAGGTAACAGTGAAGAGGACAGCAAGAGATAACAGTGAAGAGGACAGTATAGGAGATAAAGGGAGACAGTGAAGAGGACAGTATAGAAGATAAAGGGAGACAGTGAAGAGGACAGTATAGGAGATAAAGGGAGACAGTGAAGAGGACAGTATAGGAGATAAAGGGAAACAGTGAAGAGGAGGTGGAGGAGAAGCTGGGAGACAGTGAAGAGGACAGTAGGAGATAACAGTGAAGAGGACAGCAGGAGATAACAGTGAAGAGGACAGCAGGAGGTAATAGTGAAGAGGACAGCAG
>JAQFYZ010002377.1:0-17333 GCA_034695085.1 Cylindroiulus punctatus
GCCATGTTGAAAGTAATTTCGCCAGAATAAAGTCTCTTTCGATTCTTTAAACCGCGTACGACCGAATTATTCATCAATACGTAATAACTTTGCATGAGCATTAGATATTCAAAGGGTATGGTACACAAGGTACAGTGTATAGCACTCCAATATTAGCACTTACAAATTGTCTATCAACATGTAGAATTATACCCAAGATTAAATGATACGTTTTTAAATATTCGCTTCAAGAATATTTAACAATGAAATTTCGTTCACAAGTAATATTTAATGCATATTAAGCTTGCACTCTAAAATATCCATTGACATGTTCAGATTTTTTACTAAAGGAATTATGCCGACATCAATCAGTTGATGATAAGTGCTGCGGGACTTCGTGTTAAACATGAGTAACTATGAGCAAACATGAGTAATGAAATGCGCGTGCCTTGAGATATTTAACCCGCCCTACAACAGGTAAAATGTGGATGTTAACCAGTGTAAACCACTTCAGCTGTCATTGTATCTTATCACCAATTCAAATCACATGTAATAACTTGACGTTGACACATTTGGACTTCAACTGAAGCTTGTCAAACTTCGGGGAGGCAAACTTAAAATTTCCCGTATATCACAGAATACAAATAAATTTACAACGTAACGGTTTTAATTTGATGTGTGAAACACTTGGACTTTTGCTGGCACAAATCACATTTGACAAGTGATACGAGAATGAATGGCATGCAAAATAAACATAGGATTTTCAACTCGAATTTTGGCGATAACGAGTACAAGATAGCAAGTATACAAGTGTTTTGCTACTGTGCATGTACCTCGACATGATAAATTCTGAGAACTATATCAACAACAAATCAATCAGCTAAGCAGGAATTGATAACGATATAGGACAAAATGACAGCAATTATTCCTTCGTATTCCTTTTATAACAATATCGATTTTTGCGTTTTTACTTAGAAATTATTCTGCTTTCGATATCAGGATGCCATATCAATAAACATGCATCTACCAACGTAGAAAATGCAAAGAAAACTTAGTGTAAGAGTCTTGCAACCTGTATTCTCAATTCTTTTCATATCTATTGCAATAATAATTTAGGACTTTGCCTTGCCAGCCAATTTTACGTACACAGAAAATGATCATAGCTGAATTCAAAGAAAAACACGAAAGAAAATCTATACAAGGCATAAGTATAAATCCAAAAACAAACATCAAAAGACATGTAAAGAAACTTGATTAAATTACACCCACCATGTTGGAATAAGAAAATTCTAAAGCAGATCACTACAGTATACCGTATTTATACAGTGCTGCATATAATATTCGAGCTTGACTCAGATGCCATGCACAGAAATGTTTATCTTAATTAACATAACAAATTTAAAACAAACACCTAGGCAATACCCAATCGAATTTAATAAACACTTCATTCGAAAAATTCATATAGCGTGAGCCAGAAAACCCTTAAATTTGCTCAGATGCGAAAATATGACCATTTGATGATGACAATGTAGCAAGTTATGAACGAGCTATCAGGCGGCGTAACCCTGTATTTTTAAACCGTTCCATCAAGTTAATTTCGCATTTATAGGCTTGCAACCATGCAGGGCATATTACATAAGCACACAGTATCCTTTCGGGATGACTGGCTTAGCTGCCATGCAGCACACCACCAGTTAAGCTTTGACATATCAAATTATTACGAAATTATCATATGCTAAATGATAACCTTCATCCTCCTCTAAACAAATTGGAATCATTTCACTTAACTTCACGATGGGCTGGTTGCACCATTGTAGATTAAAAGTTTGAACCAATAGCCACAAGTTAACCTGATGGTTTGTAGATTTTGTTGCAACATTGCACTCAGATTTCTGACAAGGTTAGATGCACAGCAGAGAAGGTGGTTGCAACCCGTAATAGGGAAGGTTAGAGAGACTTGCGCTTTTATCACAGCACTACCAAGATGAAAGCAACAGATGGTACGAAAGAAATTTGCAGAATTTCCAGCATTAACTCTGTAGAAAGATCGTATGAATGGCTGTTCAGCAGAAATATTCATTGCATCTATTGCAGAAATATATTTTCAGAACCAGATTAACAAGATTTCTTAGAAATATACCACAGCAAAGAATAAGCAGAAGACGTCAATATCTGGCACCGACTTTCTGCTAAGGTAATTAGCGTGACTCCAGCATATACAATGTATCTGACTAATTTGGCTGAATGCTTCTCACCACCATGCATGTGATGTTAAGTAAACGTCCCAGGTCCCAATTCGCTTGACCACGAACATCGCAAGCGAGCACATGTACGCACATCCATTATCTTCGAATAAATCTCGTTTATAACATTGATGGAAATGATGCCAGGAGGCGAGCACTTAACTTTCCAGTTTTCAACAAGGCAAATATGCATGACTGGGAAAATGCAAGGGCATCAATGCAGAATCAACTGTCATGGCCGGATTAAAACTGTACAGTTATGAGCAACGACCCTTTAAACGACCATTGCAATTTGTCATGGCATTCCCTCCCAAGGTGTAGAGCACTAAATGCCCAACTCCATTAGTTAATTGCATTTAGTGGTCCTCTACATCAAGCACTGGCTGGGCACTTGTAGAAAAAATACTATTGTTGCGTGTGTTATTTATGTAGTCCTAGATTCTCACTTAACCAACAGCTGTAAATAAACAACAGCCAGGAGTTTCTATAAATCAAATGTCCAGCTACAATCGTAAATCCGCAGCAAGGTTGCAGGGAACAATGCAAGTGGACGTAAACTAATTGATAATGATGTTCAGCATGCCCGCAGGTACCAATTTAACATTTGGCGGTCTGAAAGATAATAAGAATCTCAGAAAACATGATCTCAGTTCATAAAGCAAAGCTTTTATTACAAGTTTTTACAACGCACATAAATTAATTTAAAATGTAAAGATTTCAAAGTGCCAGATAGCAGCAAACATTTTGCAAGGAGTTTGCAACATGTCACCATCAATTCACACATGTTAGGACCAGCCATGTAAACCCACATCGCTATAGTTATTTGGTAGAGGCCTACAGGAGATTTATTTAAGAGCGTTAATAGTTTGTATATATGCAAACAGTGATTGCACGAATTGTGACCTACGATGGTATTTGTCAGGCCTGATAAACAGAATCAAATCAACATTTCCGAGTTTACCGAGAAAATAAAATTACTTCGCCTCGAGCCCATTTGGAGAAATGAAATTTCTCATGAATGTCAAGTAATGGAAATAAAAGAAAGAAAAAGCAAATTTAATTTCGGAATAATTCGTTTTGAAAATCCTCACCAAGAGAGCTATTAATTTCAGGATGACATAACTCGCTTCGTGTTTTTATTACCAAGATAACATTTCCGCATTACAAGATGAAGTAAAAGTCAATAAGTCTTTCCTACAGTTGCATATCCAAAAAACTGCCAGTGCATAATTTGAATAACATTGTTATTAAATAAACGGCCAGGCGGAAATCTTTATGGATGCGTTCTTTCAGATTTCCCCCTCAGAATATGATGTTTGTAACCATGTTTCCATGACCAACATTCCAGTATGTAGGTCTATATCGGCAATGATTTCCAAGCGAACGAATGAAGTTGCAAACTCACATGATTCAGCGTATTAGCATCGGCTCATTAAAAGGGATCTCATGCAAAACATCGTTTCTGCCATGTCAATTCCAAATTAATTAAATATCTCAATGGACTTGACAGTCTTGGCGTTGTACTTAAGCAAGTTCAGGAACCAGATTATAATTAATATTTCCGCAAAAATAAAGCATCTAGCCCTCACACTGCCCAATACCAAACCTGAAGGAAACATTAGATGTAAATACCATGTGTTTGCATCTATTAAGAGTGAATTTCTCACATTATTTGAAAATCTCTTAATGTACATGATTTTCAGCTGACTACCAATGCCAGATTCCCCACGATTTTTCAAAACGAATTTACCTCACTTTTCAAATTATGCGTTCTCGTAACATTCACACGCAGTTATTGTTACATTTATTTCAAGGATAGAAGTAAAAAGCAAATTTCAACCATATTCAAACGTATTGAAATCCGATGCTGCGCAGCAGTGCATCAAACCGTTTGAACCATGAATTGAATATAAATTTACAAAAACGTTTTTAAGTACCAACTGTGTTTAGTGTAATTCTGACCTCCTTAGCAACTTTCAGATTGAAACTATGTAATAGTTGAAGTCAAGGCGGGTGACAAACCTGGACACCTTTTGCATGACTTGCTGCTATACAGCTTTACCACTATTGCGTTTCAATTTTTTTCAATTTAATACGCCCACAGTCAGCACCTGAGGTGCCATGTTGTGGGGGACGTTGCTTTTTTTCATGCAATGTAATGGGGGGCGCACTGTAAACGTCATACCTTATGAAATTCAATGTATTTTCTTTAAAGAGGATTGATGTAAATTTTGCACGCATTTGCAAACATGACAAAAATTAGGCAAATCCTTGTTCAACGGTTTTGGCATTTATACTCCAACTACCTACAAAAGTTGAGTTCTCTTAAACAAGAGAAATTCCATAATGACTGACTTTTTTAACTATCCAAACTCCCTTACTTCCAAATCTTGGGGACCCTGACTGTAGTAATCCAAAACATCAACTTTGCTCCAATACTGGAACATCATCCAGAACTTAGGAATTATTTCTCGGTATTCAGAACGTGCTTGTGCATTCGGACAGGAAGTTCATAGTCGACTTCCTTCCAGCACCGACATGCTCTGTCGTACGGGCTTTGGCCCCAGTCCCATTTGTCCCCCACCCTGGTTTAGAAAGCCCACAGATGCGGGAAATCGATACGAGCTCGTGCTAAAAACCGGAATTGGGAGCCCAGCGGCGCAAACACGACTTTGTGCGCAAATGGCGAGACGTTTCTGGCTGATGTCGTCTACAAAATGTGCGAAAATTCGACACATTTTTGCTTAGTTCGGCACATTATCCGAGCCCGGGGTGCCATTTTGTCATGCACCACCATCACGTGGGTAACGGCATGGCATACCCCTCAGGTGCCAGCACCGAGGCCGTTAAACGTTTTCAATAGGCCACATCACAATATACATCAATGCATGCTCTCCAAATCCTAGAAAGTCAAGAAGCAAACGGCCCTGGGCCAAATGCAGCCTTATCTCTACAGGTTTTAGAAAGGACGATGTTGTCTGCTAAGAGATTGGCTAAATAATGGTTCTGAGATCTTTGATACACTCAAGAGTCCACGAAATCGATGAAACTTAGTGCATGACTGGCTGTTAGTGATGTGCGCGCATTACGTGGTGACTCTTCAGGACACTTCTGGAGTTCAGCATTATTGGAGGTGCCTTTTCCCATTAGGGCCTGCTGGGAGGGATGCGGGCATCTCAAGCCTTGAGACCTTGAAATCGCACGAGATAAAATGCAGGTACTGTAGTGCAAATCTGCAGCACACAACCATCATGTTTTGTTACTAGGTGAAAAAGACTCAAAACTAGTACATGTATTCAAAACTAGAAAAAATCTGAAACAATTTCAAGTTTCAAGGGATAAATAAGTCCAACAAATAAAACTTCCATTCTCATAGTCATCTCTTATGAACTTATGTTAAGCTACAATGTAATTTCTTACTGTTGATTCATGACGTGATTTCACGTTTTGGGTTATCCACCTCTCTGCCTCTCTCCACTTAAACTCTAAAAATATGACATACCAATGAATAGGGTAAAGAATGCTTCACAGTTGCATGTATACTTATAAAAAAAAAAACGAGATGGAAATTAAGGAAACAAACTTTAAATTACCTTTTTATGACCCCTGACCAATGGTGTTCTATGGTAATACCATTTAAAAGATTGTCTCTCCAGTAAATTAAAATAACTATAAATTTGTCACTCTTGATAAACGTGTTTTACTCCCTACATTGATGCTCCTAAACTTTTCAAAAAAAGGACAGGTATTTCCGCTCCACCTTTTCAGTACACTATCAAACTCGCACCGTTGTTGTATAGGCATACCATTGATGTGACCATTTTTCAGCAATAAATATACAAGTACGTGTCTCTCTTAAAGCTCATGTCGCTCAGAGTTAATCACCTGTAAGATTGTAAGCTTTGGTCAAATCCGAGGATGATCATACAAAGACACCAGGCATTTTTTTCATTGATGTTATCAATGAAGCCCACACCAGGACTCATTGTTAATCTTGTGAGAAGTGCACAAAATCATCTGTGTGGAAAATAATTGGTATGAGGCAAAGCCTGTGGATTAATGTACCTCTCCAGGCATGTTAGGAAATCCTGTCCAATACAGCTTACAGTATTAACCAGAAATCAGAATGAGGTTGAAACGGCTTACCAATCCGATTTCTAATTTTTGATTTAACCGACTTCTACGTCAAGTTTACGATATTTTTCTGGTGGCATAAATTTATTAACGTCACAAACATTTGCGGCTGAGTGCCAGAATCACCAAGCTTCTTTTATCTTCAGCAATGCGAAACTGCATTCATTACAAGTACTGCATTGTCTATCTACTTAACGCATTTATCAAACTGGCTAATTGCAGTAATAAGGGACCCGCACGCAACGAAACAGCTGAACGCAATGCCTTAATAAACGTAACTTCATTGAGAAAATATGACACGTCGACGATCCAAAGACGCCATGGCAACAGAACCACGTAGGCATCCCTTGCCATTAAACAGTCAGGCTCGCACGACAGCGCCATCTGTTAAGATTGCAAGTTTATCATCTTACACTGTAAGTGTTTGGCTGCAAAATACGATGATGAGCCATACCTCCACAAAGAAGAATAGATGCCCTCCATAAACGCATCGGAATATTTAGTCAGTTATCTTCAGCAAGTTTGATTGGCCGAACAGTACATTGAACACCAGCGAAAAGATGGCGGCGACCATCTTGACCGCCTTATGACCTTGACTCCGAGTCCTTGAGTAACAAAGAATTGCAATAGAATTGCGCCCCCTAATGTATATCCAATCATTTAGTGGTCCCATACACCGTTTACGAAATTACTTATCATGTCCAAAACACGCTTGAAATCAAACGTTACACGCTACAAAGTGAGTAATGCAAGTTTCTTTACACGTATATCATAACCTGACCACGTGATTTACGAATAACCTACCCAAATTATATCATATGTACAAAAATTCAAAAGCCTTACCGAATATGGAGCCAGTGAGTATCCCAGCATGGCGCAATGGGAAACGGGCTAAGAGCTGGCGTCAATTCATCAGCTTTGATTTTCGGAAACCGAAGATTTCACAGCATTCCTTGTACATGTACCATAGGCCTCGTCTTCACAACCATTTGCGTGGCACGATTGCGTCATCCCAAATTTCACGATCCATAATTGGAGTTTCCAGAATTAGCGCACAAAATCACAGAATTACCTATTGAAGAACACGTACAAATGTACATGTACATGTATTTTAGCGCGAGTTTAGAACCGAAACTGTTTTCTTCCCATTTGACCCGGCACGATCGAGTCAGACGTCTGACCCCGCCGGGCCAAAAGCAAAGACTAATGAAATGGATGACGTAATGCTCATCTACATGTACGTGGCAGTCTGGTCTCTGGCCTTGGGGCACCGGTTCAAGCCGAGTGACAAGTTCATTACATGACCTTGGCAATTTCGGAATAGTCTGCGACACTGTTACCTACACTGTACATTAATTTATACCAGAAGTCGGTAAAAATAAACTATTGTGATCGCCAGCTTGCACTATTTAAAACGCTTGACCATTACTGACGTGATCAGTATGCTCCAGTAACCCATACCCCAGTGATGCCATAATCACTGACCGAGGAATCTGAGGGAATATCGAATTGGGAACAATCAAAATTTGAGCTACTGTACATTGTACACAATGGATAATATTCAGACAAAGGCAATTTCCCCCTACAATCATGGCAATACTTGAGCGTCCCTTACCCTAAATTGCAAACTATTGTGTTTGATGATATCATGTTACCCTGTCAATGCACAATCTTACTTCATTTCTAAATTCGGCACTTAGTATGGAAACACCAAGCTGGGTATACATGTACAGTGTACATTACATGTACTAGTACATAAAGTGTACACTGTACACACAAAAACGAACCTCCATCTTGATTCCAGTTTCCATCCCATCTATTCCTAAGGATGCACATACAGTGTACAATGTATAACACAAGGACTGTCGTTTGCTATAGGCAGTTTTTTTTAAAATTACAAGCTTGAGTAAAGCTAAACGAATAGTGAACACCAAACGTGCACCACCATCTTGAGTCCACATTTTATCACCATTATTAGGATTGTGTGAAATCTCACTGTGCGCATGCATGCAGTCATCTGTGTCTGTGGTGTTGAACGTACAGTATACACATCGTTACACACAAATGGGCAGTTTGCATGTAATATCGTTGCTTTTGCAATTACAGTACTTAACCTACTCTACCTTGATTACCTTCACGAAAGAGACCTCCATCTTGATCTTTCACGGTGGGACGATCATCGCTCGATGGCCCAACAATCCAAACATATTCTTGATCGGTCCTGCAAATAGAAGAAACATTGCATTACTTGCATTTACATGTACGTTATCATGGTCATTTAGACAATTCTGCTTCTAAAGATCGCTAATCTGTTCTAGCAGAACGTCACATATCGTATATACTGTAAGTCAACACATTACCTTAGTGGACGCATGTCAATTTGTTTGTCATGGAAAATGTACGTGTAGTAATTTAGAATCACAAGAAATATAAAATAATAAAAGAACACGCCTACGCAATTCATTTACTTTTTTTCATTTGCATTTTACATTTCCATATTGGAGCCATTTTCAGGCAAGAAAGCAATTTCAGGAAACTGAGCAGCGTACTTTTCAAGTGGATTGGTCCACAAAAATAATGTGATATGTGACTTTATTACATCATTTCATTTAGAAAATGCCTACAATGCGATTAAAACCATTGCGGAAATTCCGTGCAGAGGTTTCTATAGAGATCTCTTCAAGATTTTTGATTTCTTGAAAGCATTCACTGCAATCGATACATAGCGTTGTGTGGGCGTACATCTACACGTGTTCTTTGTGTGTTAAATGTTCGAAAACATGAAATGCCCCAGAGGCAAGCGAGATCTGTTGTTAACTTCAAAGCAAATGTTATTTTTAAAAGACCTCTTCAAACTTGTTGTTGATGGTCAAATTAATTATTGATTTTTGCTCTCTACCATGGCTTTACCATGAATTCTAGCTTCTCGACGCCAGGAAGGACAAGTGTCGTTGTTTGCCGCTTCTCAAGATAAATGTTGTTTACAGTCTCTCGGGATGTTAGCGAAAAAAATATATTGAAAAAATCAGATCTGTATTTGTCCTAGTTTTCTGATTTATCGAATTAATAATACTTTAAAGAAATGCAATCACCAAAATAAATAATACTTTCAATTTGTTACCCAAATGAACCATTTTCATGGTAAATATTTCAAGCAGAAAGCACAAGCATCAAGCTGCCCATCTCAAACTATTCTGAGCAAATTGTCTTCAAAATACACGTTCTACCCAAATGAGTACAGCGTTATTATATAACGATATAACGATATACCCAGTAATCCCATTTATTTTTGTAATCAAATGAACAGAGTAGACCCTGCTCCGCCACAATAACAACTGAAAAGTGGACTTCTCATAACCTCTCCAAGGCTTATTGCCTGGAAGAGGGGCAGCTAAAGAAAGTATTTATATTACGTTATAGGTCAAAAAAGCTAAATAGCCTCAGCTTCGACACGTACATGCCTCATTAATGTATACTAAATGAATTGGGTTGAAATATAAATATTTTCCGTATATTTGTAGTCTGTAGTACAGCTATATACAGTGCGTTTCAAAAAGAATCATTCGATTTACGTAACACACTGTATATTCAACACATGATTATACATGTAAAATAAGCGCTAAAAAAGTCTCGCACAATTTTCACCTTACGAAAACAACAATTTCAAAACAAAATAAATGAAGGAAATACACATTGGATTATTACATTTTAGTAAAGTTTTAAGAGGATTTTGTGTCCTAGATTTATTTGCTAGCAGCATTTTATAAAAAAAAAAATCGAGAAGCGAATGTAGGAATCTTATTTGAGGAACATTAATTTAGAAAGCAATTTCCCATATTTTCGGATTTTCTATATATACATGTAATGCCCTGCAGCTTCTCACTCCTACATACTGGACTTCTCGTAAAGGTTCGTAGGCTGGTAGTGATTGCCTGGGATGAGGGCAGGCAAAATTAAGAAATTACATTTTCAGGTTAGTTTTGATTACGTTAGGTCCAGAAAAACGAAAAATAACACGCAGAAAAAACAACCGAGAGCAAAAAAACATGAACGGGATAAATTGGACAAATAGAATGGATAATTCCCCCAATAACATCCCGAAATGATTATCAATCTAAATAAAGTTAAACAAAAGGAACAATTCTCTAACAAAATCACCCATAGTCCTACATGTCTAAGATGTCTTTTATAGTGCTTTTGACATCTAGCAGCAGGGATCCATTCACCGAGGGAAATCTTTGGCCTCTTCGTTTGATTCGATTGTACTTATCAAAAGCAAATAATTTTGTAACACGTTTTGTGGGTCAAATACAAATTATGGATCTAAGATGCTTCGCGTCGCCATGGCAACGGATGGTCCCTTCAACAAGATTACAAGACAACTGACACCGACATCGTTAATTCGCTGTTGCGTTTTCAATTCCCAATTCAGTTCTTATAATCCTTCATTATTGAATTACTAATAACTGGGCCCCGATGGGCAATAAAGTTTTTTATATCTCAGCTTCGCGCGTTTCGGAAAGTTTGGTTAATTGCAAATCCATTATTGTAGCTTGGTATCCATGACGCCACCTGTTTCTTAACCTCTACCTTATTAATAACTTTTCCAGGGATTGCAAGTTATCTAGCTGCACTGGCAAGCATCCATGGTAAATAAGTCGTGCATTGACCAAGAAAATTCCTAAGAGCTACAAGGAGTGTTTTTGCATGAAATGAAAAGTGGCGTTCTTGTGCCTTTGTCCGCAATGTGTTCATTACAGTTATTGCAAAAATAAGTATTAGTATTGACAGCAGGACTATGATAACCCGGTAAAGATAAATTAAACATATGTTGAATGATTTCTGCAATGTTGATATAACATTCTTCCGTTTTGATTTCAGGGCTGTATGTAGAGTAAAACATTTTTCAGTGTTGAGGTGCAAATGTATACCCGAAACAAGCTTATCAGAATGCGCTCGTTACTGCAAATGCCGTAGCATTACGCAATTGCATGTTTACCATTACCGATGACATGTTTGTTCTCCTTTCTTAGCAAGAGATACGGCGCTGCGACTTTGCAAAGGGTCGAAAAATGATTTTGGCATAGTGCATTGCTCTCGAACACATAATTATGTGTGTGTGGTGCCTGAAGACAAACAGCATAGTGACCAGTACTCAGACCAACCAAGAAACAGTGAAAAACAAAAAAAAAGATATCTTGTCCTTAGGCGAAAGGTTCATTATCCAAACTAAGCTTAGTCGGTGTGGACGATTAGTTGGGAAGGAAAAAAAAGTATAAATTATGTAGAACTTTGGTAGGAAGCAAAGGAGTTAACCTGCCATTTTATTTTTAACTCTTCTTTATAGTCTTCGCCATTTTATCTACTGTCTGCTTCCTCGGTGCCGTCTTGCTGCTAAGACAACCACATTTAAAGGTTATTCCATTCCAAGTGGCAGCTCTGATCGATTAGCTCAACCCTTTCTTGCTCAGGCCTAACTCGGTTAGCCTGGCTGTCCTAAACCCAATAATTGGACAATCAGATAATGGCCACCACGTGGTTGCCAGCCTGGAAGGTGGTTGTGTCCATTGTTTACCAATTGGGATTAGGCCAAAGTGGACGCTGGAGTATACTCTCGTCAAGCGGTTGATAGTGATTGCTGGTGAATCAACAGAGGCATCAATAATTCAGTGTGTTTGCTGGGGACGAGATAAGACGAGTCAATTGGCATTTTTTTGCTGACATTTGCACCGAGGTAACCTCGATTCTCCTTACATGGCGCCTGTGCAAACCGTGTGAACATTAAGATCAATACAAGACACCAAATCAAACACGGTGCAAATTAGAAAGCAGCAAAAAAGCAGCGCAGCACCTGTTGTTGCAACTAAAGTCAACAAAGTGATCATCGAGGTTACTATTAATCATTCTTTTTCGGGAAATTTCAGTCGCCAGTCATTGTCGCGCTGTTTGCCATGATGATTTCCAGGAGGACTGTTTTCCCGAAGGTAGCATGACGTCATGCAAAGCCAGGTGAGAAGATACGATGTCCTTCGAGTGTTTTCTGTAAACAACAATGCCAATGATGATGTCGAACATTGCATGACAGCAGCAATATTTAGCCAAAAGTGATATTTAAATGTGTTAAGGCATGTTTTACAGAGCCAATGGGTAGCGAGAAGCTGATTAATAACGAGAAAAAAATATGAAAGTCTGAACGAATGACCATATAATGAGTTGCCACATTAGGTATCGTCAGGTGATGTTTCAAATTTACCAAAAATGTTTAGTTCATGGTAGAAAATCAGGTATTTCTGGACACTATTCAATCATCATCACAAAGATGGAATTTGTTTTGAGTGAAACATGTTTCACATTTCCAACACGTGTAGTGGCATTTACCAAATGATCAAATTGGGGAAAGGCACGTTTACGCCAAATCATGTCATGTAGTACCGCAGCCATTCGACATAAACAATTGCAGCATTCCAATCAAAATTTCTGTGTAAAGGGGCAAGCACGCTACGCCGATTTCCAATAAAATCTGATAAAGTTTCAAAGCGCGGTGCTTGTTTCGCTGATATCTCTGGGGTGAGATGCGCAACATGTCGAAACATCAGTGTCAAAATGATGACATCAGACAGCGAACACATGATCGCATCTGCCAGATAAGGCCAGCCGATACAAGCACCCTCGCTTCGATTTTCCGTCAAATTTTTCGAGCCCGAGCGATTAAAACTTGGCCAATAAAAGGCCTGAGGTTGGCTTTTCGCAAATTTCAACTCAGTTCAGAATCGATCCAAGTGCCACCACAGCGCTCCTCCAATTAACGAGTGTGCTAATTGAAGCGTTCCCTCGTTAACATCAGTGCCCGTTCTGCCAATCAAGCCCTAGCACAACTGCCATGAACACCGCACTACTAACCGCAAACCTTCTGGTTTGCTTGACTCTGGCCATTTCAGGTAAGCCCCCTCAATTCCATCAGCTTGCACTCTTGGAAATGGGTCGAATTCCCATACTGAAATACGACATGATGTGACGTGAATACGCTTTCACTCTCTCCAACTTTCCCAAACTAACTGCCTTGAAATCAACTCTGATACACGTTGAATCTCTAATACATGTCTGAAAAATATACTGTTTGTTGGAGTTATTGTTAACGAACTACTTTGCCTTAAGGCAAGATCATTTCAAATGGAAATTTAGTGAAAAGTCCACTATTTTAAAAGCCATACATGTTGTCAGCATGTATTTGGTTGTCCAAATGGAGTATGTTAAACATATCTTAGAAACGAATACATGAAAACAGGTCAGTTTAGTTAAGATACTATATTCTTGAAAGAAAGGCGTTATTTGAAAGCCACGTTAAAACGCATGTAGTTTTGTTTAAAGTTCTTGCTATTGTAAGGTAGCCAAAATTCGCCTTAATAATTAGAAATTTATCGTTGATAAATCAACACAATAATAACAACTAAATGTAGATAAAGTTATGGCTCAATCAGGCAGATTCAGTTTAAGTCAAGGTTGAGATAACGCCAATTGTTGAGTCCAAACGTCCTCGGGGTTGGGCAACTGGACAAAACAATTACTGTACATGTATTAGGTTAGCTTAGTTTGGGCCAAACACAAACAACGAACAAAATTAAAGAAAAGCATAAAGAAGGACGCATTAGGACAGCTATGCTAGGTGTAATTTCTATAGTTATACAGCGTACAAGTTAGGGTAATATATAAATGTGGCATATCTGCCTACGTTTAACTCAATTTCTACAGTGTAGATAAAATATTCACATGGATGTAACTGAATTAATAGTAATTTAATGTATAAATGGTAAAAAAAATCAGGTATTTCTGGACATTGTTCAATCATCATCAATAAGATGGAACTACTTTTGAGTTTACACATTATTAACAACTATCCTTGAAAAGGAAAATTTCGCAGTGAATTTTAAAGTAAGGACAGATGATATTTCCTCTTTCCAGAAGAACATTACAATCTCAGATTATTATGAAGGAATTAGCTAGAGTCCAATCAGTTGAGTCTACACATAAGCCTTCTAGGAATAGTTTATGCCCGTCGCGAAGCAGATCAAAACAGGATATTCAGCTGAAGATCTCTTAAAAGCAGATTACAAGTAAAGAACAAGTTTACTTCATGTCATGATAGGTTCACGAAATAGAGGAAAGAGAAATTCGAGTACTTAATGGCTTACCAAACCAACCAATATCTTCTTGAGGATGTTGTTGGGGTTTTACAGCCCATCAATTATGTGAAAATCTAATCACTGACAAGCAGATTCAAGTTCAAGGTCCTGATTACGCGTCCGAGTCAAGGTCGTGGCAGTTTAAATGCTTGATTCGATCAGAGCAAAGAGAATCGAACTGGGTTTAAAAGCATCAAACATCACATGCCATTATCTTTCGAATTTGTTAAAACCGTCATGCGCGCTGCGCCATCTAGTGGCCAATTTCTGCAACGCGGAGACAAGCGCGCGAAATTTGAACGGATGAATTTCCTATCCAATTTTAGTCAAGAGAAAGCGCTTTTGTTCGCAAATGGAGGTCAAAGGGGTTAATACCAAGCACAAAAATGATTCTTGTCGAATAAAGGGATTCCGCTAAAAGGGAATTCCACTGAAGAGCTTGAGGGCCTGGGCGTTCGATTGATTTCCGAATGAAAGATGCATGGCCTCTCATAAAAATAAGTCCGCGCAATCGCCCCTTCATCAATTTTTTATAAGCAATAGAGAAAGTCGGAGAAACGTTTTATGAGCACTCGAAACCTCGTGAAAGCAAAGTTATGCGTTTCCGATACCGTTGAAAGCGAAGTAGCCAAACCAACAATTAATAATAAGTGCCCATAAGTCGAGATGGGAGCATCGTTGAGGCTGCGATGTCCTGGCAAGCTGGAGGTGGCACCACTGGGGGCGGAGCCAGATTTTTGCACGGAGTTTAAATACTTAATGTCATTAAAAGATATGCCAAGCCTAGGTAGAGGGCATCCATCCATCCATTTAGTGTGTTATCGCCTCATTAGCATGGACACCGATGTCATTGTTAAACCAAAATTCTAAAAGCTTAAAGCTTTCCTTTGGAATTATACTCTAACGTCTAATAACATGCAGATATAGATTCTGAAGAATAGAAGCGAACAATCCCAGATATGGGACACGATTAATTTATGTGCACCATTTTTTTAGTACAGTGCCTGTTTTAGAAAATCTACAACATAATTAGACAAAATGTACAATAATGATTGCCGAACTTTCATGACTGTATTGCATGCATGTCATCTTGCATGGGAATATTAGGCAAAATGATTTCTGATGATGACAGGGGAAGGCTACCCAACGTTGAGTAATTTTTTCTGGGAAGATGTGGGTTTTGCGATTCATCATGCGTTCCTGTATATATATATGCAGTATATGGCTGCTCTTTGGATTAGACCTGCACGGTCATTGCATTTTAAGAAAGTACTGATTGCCTGGCGGAAGGGGCAGCTATATAACCAACAGTGTATTTAGGTTGGCCAATAAGACTTGCATGTATATGCATGTAAACTTAGTTGGGTTCACGTTGTTAAGTCAAGCAATCTTTATCAACCGTACTCCAAGTTGACAAGTCAAGACAAGGTGGTGAAACAAGTTTACAAGCAAAAATTACTTAGATAAACGTCACTAAAAGTCTCCATGCAAATGCAGGCTTGGGGAGGGTGAGGGGCGCAAGCATGTTTACATGTACTAGGAAACCGGAGTCAGCACTCTTGCTTGCAACGCTGTTGTGCACAGGACCAGGCTACAAGTATGCCTCAAGTACAGGCGTCAGAGGCGGAAGTCGGACTTGAGTAGCGCTGCATCTAATCCAGATGGAGCGTTGGCACATTTCCAATTTAATGGAATTTCCCGATAACCGAGTCCATAAATTCATTTTCGAGTTCCGCGCCATTTGCCCCGCATTCGCAAATCCGGAAAAAGCGTCGCAATTTCGAACGGATGGCGAAAAAATCCCCGGATATTTAAAACGTCATCCATTACGGGTTTAAAACGCAATTTCCTCGCTCCTCGATTAGGCGGCCATTTTGGGCGCGCTCACAGCTGCACCGATTCTCATCCTTGCTCGCAAATTGCGATCGCAGTAGCAATTGCTTATTTCAATTTCGAGACACATTTTGGGGCAGGTCGTGAATTTCGAGTGTTTTTTATCAACGGCGCCCCCTTTTTAATATCATTATCGAGGTGCTGGGATTCGTGAAACGCATCCGCGTTATCTAATTTCGCCACGGGAGCGAAAATAACCCGACTTTCGAGGGCCCTTATCGGAAATACTTCCAAATCGAAAACAGACCCACATCCGGGCATGCCCAGGGCGGCGGAAAATTGCCAGGAACTACGCCAGCTTTCGTCAAATGTCGTCATGGAATGTCGTTACCTATATACAGTAATTCGAGCACATTCGAATTCCGAGACTTGCTTGAGATAGGATCGCCAAGTAAGCGAACTGACCCTCATCGATATTTTTTCCGATTTGACCTTATCGGACTGGACCTTCGCTTGACCTTTGCCGAAAGGAAAATTTATGGTATGCCTTGGCAATGAATGACAATTAAAATTAAATATACATTCCCTAAATCAAGATTTCCTAACTGCACTGGCCATCTCAAGCCCCCTGATGGTTTCCCTTACGGTTCGCAAGCTTGCAGTGATTGCCTAATGATAGGAGCAGCTAAATCAGAAGTTATAAACTTAGCTTAATTACGCCAGGTTAGACTAGGTGAAGCACCATTAATTGCATTCAAATGCAAGAAAAAACGAAAAAAACAAAAACGATCACGTTTCTAAAACTTAAACAGTTGTCAATCTTTTATACTAGACGAGTACATTATAGGGTTGGAATATCAGTGGTTTGTTAAATTAACAGGAAATACTGTTAGCACAAATGGGCATATGCACTAACAGAGGCGTGGATTCTTTGTTTGGAGGTGGTGGGACTTGGGCCTTCTTC
>JAQFYZ010002378.1:0-17329 GCA_034695085.1 Cylindroiulus punctatus
CAAGGTGTTTTGAATGGAGTGCAGGGGTGTCCCCAAATTCACTGGGATTTTTCAAACGGCCTGTAATGGCCCTTAAAGAGCCCTTTTTGGATTGCATAAAATTCACTAGTGGCGCCCTCTTGTTCCAAACATCGAGACTGTTCTCAAGCAGTCTTGGCTGGCCAAACTCAAGAGCTGGTATCGGAAATCGGTTGCTAGGCCAGAAACACAGCCATGCTTTAGAATTGTAGCGCGAGTGGATGGATTGACGCTAGGTGGCGCGCGGTGTTAACAGATGGCGTCGTCAAATGCCGTTTGTTTGCGTCCTGCATAATTTATTAATCGTCCTACTTAGCTGTGACTATCAAAAGCCTGAATCGAAGGCATAGCTCTGGATGCCAGTGATGCCAGACGAGAGCACAGGGTCTAAGATTTAAATCCTCCAGGAGTCAATTAAATATTAATTGCTAATCCATTTTGAAAATCGTTGCCCTCTTTAAATACCGGATTGTTTGCCAATCGGATTTGCGAGTCATTGGAGCGAGCGCCATTATGGGATTGGAATCATTCGGCGTTTGAACAAAGCCTCGTTTATTTATGAACAGGGACTTCTGCGACTCCTGGCAGATTGATTGCGCTTTTTGCGTCTCAACTTTTTGGCAAAATTTTTGACAGTTTCGAGAATTTACGAAAAGAGATACAGGGAAAATCCCGCTGCTCCAAAACTGCCAGTAGTTTAGTCTCTTGTGCCCAGGCCGTGAGTTGTACAGAAAAACAAAATGGCTGCCATACCTTTTCATGTCATCTAAGCGACACCTCCCAAAACGCCCAGCTGCAAAATTTATCTCTTGAACTTGATGGGTTATCATATTTGAAAATGTTTCGCCATCTGGCGCAAAAGACTACTGTCTAGAGTTTGACTAGCAATTTTCTCATCCATTTTTGATATCGCCCTATGAACGAGGACTTCTTCTTAAGATAGACACCAAGAACACCCACAAATGTAAAGATCTTAGCAAGAAATTGTTGACCAAGATAGCTGGCGGGTCTGGCCTACTTCTTCGAAACCAAGATGGCTGCCATGAAGACGTCTGCTAGGCCGCCATCTTGGTTTTGGAATACTGGGGGGGATGATCAGCCAGATCAACCATGCCCAGTCTAATGGGCATGGAAAACTTGAAAGCCGTGACATTTCTGCATGGGATTGATTCACTGCCCGTTTTATAAAAAGGCACCCTTCTTAGGCCCCACTTCCTGAAAAATCAGGGAATGCCAGTGAGTTCTTGAAAATTGTAGGAAATATCAGTGAATTGTCGAAAATGTCAGGGATTGTCAGCAAATTCTTTTAAATGTCAGGGATTCTCAGCAAATTCTTTTAAATGTCAGGCAAAGTGAGCAAATTTTTGGGAATGTCAGTGAATTCTTGGGAATGTCATTGAAATTGAGCCAGCTTACTACTTAATAGTGTTAAATTTCGTTGGTGCTGGAACAGTCATAAACTGTTGCAATATCAAACGCAATGGACAACATGTGCCGCAATGACCATCTTCGGAGGAGGTCTGCTTCAGGCCACACCCCGCCATCCGAGTCCATCCACTCTCGCCTCCACTAGCTGTTGACATTTGACCCGCCCCGGAAGCGAGCCCTTGTCTGACTGTCCTCCCTCTTTGCCCCTCCCCTTCGCCTCGTTGCAGGTACTCGCCCATGGCCGGCGACCTCTTGGCCAACTCGCTGATGGCCGGCAACGCGGTCAACGGCTCCGGCTGGTGCATCTTCGTGTACAACCTGGCGCCGGAAACGGAAGAGAACATCCTGTGGCAGCTGTTCGGCCCCTTCGGCGCCGTCCAGAACGTGAAGGTGATCCGCGACCTGCAGACCAACAAATGCAAGGGCTTCGGCTTCGTCACCATGACCAACTACGACGAGGCCGTCGTGGCCATCCAGTCCCTCAACGGCTATGCACTGGGCAATCGGGTGCTCCAGGTGTCCTTCAAGACCAACAACCGCAAGTCGTAAGAGGGCGCGGCGGTGGCCCGGCCACGCCATTGTTGCTGTTGTTGTTGCTGCCGTTGCCACTGCTGCGGCGCTCCAGCTCTCGGCCGCCGCTTACGCCACGCGCGGAGCGGGGGCGCTGCGACCGGACGCCGCTCAAGCACACCAACATTATATATAATATATATATATATATTTATGAGCAACTGCGATCGAAACCACATCAGTCATCCTCATAGTTCATCGTCATCGTCATCCTCTGACCCCAGTGCTACCACCCATCGAATGTTTGCGGAGTGCGGTTCAAAACCCATGGATCCGGTTCTTTTTTTTTCTTTTTTTTTCCATCTTTTTACATCACGTTTTTGAGCTTCTAGCCGAATCAGTTTGCTTCTAGTGACGTATTGGACATAACCATGGTGTTGCTGATTTTTTTTTTTTTTTGAGTTTTTTCTTAAAATGCAACGCTTCGGGCTCAAGTACGGTACCACCGCAACAGCAGCAGAGCCTGGAAAATGCAAGTTCAGCCGTTTTTATTTTTTATTTTCACCGTGTCAGCCCAGGAAAGTGGACAGTTAGCCGCCCATGCCGATTGGACAACGTGTGACAGCGCCACCTGGTCAGCGTGTTTTCATTTTTGAGTTTCTCAGCGTGTGGTTCCGGCAGACGTTGTTTTATGAACGGCCCTGGCGGGGGTGGTGCACCACAGGGGCGTCCCCTAGTGTGGTTCTGCCGCCACCACCATCATTGTTTTATATACACACGTGGTCAAACTAGTCATACTGCACGGTGAGAACGCTCGTTGAATCTCGATTGGCTCTGGTCTTAAGTGGTGGCAGGCAGCGCCACCTAGGGGCTTCCGCTTCACCCCCCAGCCAGCAACGTTTTGTGATGTCATCAAGCAGCCAAAGAGCATCTGAATCCACAAGATAGGTTTCGGAAGTGTTCGTGAACTCAACACACGTGTTGAGTTTATGATCACCCCATTTTTTTTTATTTTTTTTCGTTTTCTGACCCAGTGATATCCCGGTAAAGCGCCATTACCCATAATGCTTTTTCCTCAGTCGAGCATAATCTCATTTTTTGGTTATTTACCGATAACAGCCCATTTTGTTTCACTTCTCATTTGCATAACTACGAACAATTCGAGGTGATCATTTCAAGAAATGTTGAAAATAGTCCACCCCAGGTGTCGCTCGTGCTCCCAACGCCAAGCGCCGTTGGGAGGCTCAGTACAAGGTATCCAAAGGACCGCTGGCAATTTCCCCCAGCCGAACATGTTTTCCCCTATAGACGCCATTTTTATTTATTGTCGCGCAAGAACTCGTCTCAGCCGAGAAACAATTTGGTTTTGTACCCCCAGTTTCCTCCCTCCACCCCGTTTGTTTAATTGATCTTCAGTTTTTTTTTTCTTATTCTTTCTCTTTTGCTATCATTTGCAGGTTTTTATTTCACTTTTTTCCTTTCGTATTTTTTTCTTTTGATAGAATTGTTGTGTGAGGATTTATCTTTCAAATTGGTAGAATTATAACAGGCGCCCACGTTTTGTTTTACGCCCCAGCAAATAAGTGATAATTCAACCTGATTTATTTTCAATTTCATATTCGAAGGTTTGGCACGTCCCAAAAAAAATTAAATTTTTCTACTCTTGTGCCGCCATCTTGCTTTTCGACCACCAGTTTTGACGTTTCAAAACATATGGATTATGTTTTCAATTGCGATATTTTCATCGCATTTTCTTGCCCAAAACTTTTCCCCCACACACCCTAAGGTCCACAATGACAATTTCAGTTTCAAAGCCCACTTCAGGCCCCAAGTTGGTGTGACGTCATTTCACGTAGCTCCACTTTTGGCAACCTCGGAATAAGATCAATCCAGTGCACTGCCTTCTAGTAAACTAGTTTCATTTGATTTTACTTTTATTTTTGCATACACCGTTTTGCTTTTATTTCCATCTTTCATATTCTCGATATATAGTTAATTTGTTGAAACTATATAAGAAGTTTGTTTTTTCATTAAATCTTGTTTTATTTTTATTTGCGCTTTTGTTTCTTTTTATTTTCACCTTCGTTTTTTTAAATTTAATTTAGATGCACTTTTCTCGTTTTCCTTTTTTTCTACCCCTCACACCTTCTCTAACATTTCCTGGTTCTTTAAGACTAACTGTAGCCGCAGCTGTCAGATGGCGCTGCGAAGGTTTTGCACTCGGGTCGTGATACTTTACTTAAATATAATGTCGGGCTGACATTTACCAATCGGTTATCTGGTACCAGATAAAAATTACTTACTTTGATGTGATTCCTGATTGAAATGGCGGCCCTGTAACATAATCCTAAACTTTTTGTTTGGAATTAAGGCTAACCTAACATTGGATTTGTATGTGTACAGCTAGAAAACTGTACGCCCAAACATCATTTGTGGCAAACACCAGTGTTCGTGTTCAGGTTATCGTCGATTTTCTGGCGAAGGCGTATTCCAACATGGCCGCCATTTCATCACACATATAACATGTTTTACGCCAAAGATTTTTTTGTGATGTTGTTATTCTGGTTGGACCTCTTGCTGGTGCGTCACACTACCATCATTAATGTCGTCACTCAGTAAATGTTTTAAGGAGGGACATGCATATATTATGTAACGCACCAGGGGATGGTTAGGTCCTCGTTGTTGGACATGGAACTGAGTGATTTGTTTCTTAGCTTTACGTGGTGTGGTTGGTTGTATAAGAAGTGCCAGTTGCGTTACGTAATACATGCATGGTGGTCTGAAAACATAAGTCTATTCTATAGTTGTTCTTTATTCTCATTCCGTATTATGTTATTTTATACTTTTTCCATTGAAATCTGATTTTGATTTCGTTGTTCAAATTGATATCTTCTGACCCTTTAATCTTCATGGATCCAACAACCCCTAGTTACGCCTATGATGAGAAGCTTTGTGTCAGTGAATGTTATCCAGCATGAGGTCTACCAGAACTATTCCTTTGAAAATGCCATTCCACTTTGTAATCATCAATGCATTCCTCCGATGGACGCGCAAAGTCATCGGCTGAAGCGTTTCTGCACATTCCTAAATGCAGCGGCTGGCTGAGCGCTGGAATCAACAACTCCAGCCTTCAGCCGGCCGAAAGGGGTCGCGCATAAAATACCTCATCGGCGCTCACCACCAATACTCATCCACCCCCATCCCATCTCAAGCTCATCTCACCACGCGAACAAACTCAAACAACGGCAGCAGCAGCGGCGTGGCCTGTGAAAAAAAGCATAAAAAGTTCTTCCACTTCAGTATATAAAAACCATGCAATTGTAAGAAAAATCCACAGCCGCCGAAATTGCAGGCTCGTGGCAACCCAAGCGGCAATTGGGGCGATCTCGAGTTGCTTCCGGTTGCGTCGACGTCATAGCGTAGCGAATTGAACATGGCCGCCAACCGGGCTCCAATTGTATGGGACCTATTTTGATGACGTCACACGTGTACAGAGGCCCGGTTGCTACGTCTGTGTATATTTAGGCGCCATTTTTGTGGCGGCCGTTTCATAACGAGTATCGCCATGGCAACCCCTAGCCCAGAGCCGCATTTTTTTGGCGTTTTCTTTTCACCAAAAACCGAGGGAAAAGATCAAAAAAGCCCCCACCCGAGTCTTGGGGCCCAGGGATGGCCCAGGGCCCACTCGCACTTCTCGCTTTTCTATGTGTAACGTACGCGTGTATATACAACGGACGTTTTTTCATATAGGCAAATATATATTTCTCGATAAAAGCAATTCTATGTAAAAATGGAGCGGACAAAAGCCGAGCAAATTTCGAGGGACTGGACCTTAATATTTATAAATCGTTCTTATACCGAAGCCAATCTTGATAGGAAAATAACGCCCTTTGACCCCCCTGTAAAGTTGCAGAAGACTTATTTCTTACGTGTATTGTGTAATGTATAGAGGTTTTTGCCAGGCAGAACTAATCGAGGGGGATTTTTTAAAATTGGAGTTTTCGACAACGGCGCTTCGGTTAGCTCGCTTACTACTCGCTAGGCTACTAGATGTCGCTAGTGTTCCACGTGTTACTCATGCGTCTACGATATATGTATATATCCGAGGTGGTCCGTGCCACGAGTTAACAGGCCCTTTGGTCCTAGGGCCGTCGTCTTTGGGCTGATGAGCGAAAGCCAAAAAGTCGCTTGTTGCACTGCTTTTGTGGGGTAGCTTTCACGTGACCTTTTGTAACTCAATAGCTTTTGGGAAAGAACATTATCTGCTATTGCAATTTCAGCGTTTCCGGTTCTTGGCACCTGCTCTTCAGCCCACTGTTGACGTGTCCTGAGACGCTTCTGACGTCCTGGGAACATGTCCTAAGACGCTTAGTGAGTTCGCTATCACTGGTGGATCGGTTTAATCACGTTTACATGGAGATTGTAAGTTACGTTTATCACCATAAGTCATGCATGCGAACCTGTTACCCACGTGTGACTTGTTTTGGCTAACTTTAGTGTCTGCATGTAAACGTAGTGAATCGTATTCTAGATTCTGTTCAAGATTCTAGAACAATCTAACGGGAGTCACAGGACGTTAGCATTTGGTCGATAACTCGTGGTGCAGCTTGCTTTTTGTGAAATAATGACGAGGTACTTCCCGTGCGCGACCCGGCACGGGCGCCCCCCATGGCGAGCGATGTCCCTATAATGTAAATATTCGCAATAGGATTTCGAGAATTTAGCCAATTTTGTCTCCTTCACTTTCCAGCGATTTTTGATAAGAAAACTTGTACGAAAAGCGAAAACACCCCCCATCGTTTCTGTAGCGTTTAACCGTAACTTAATTCGAGGCTCGCACCAGTTTTAAATTTTTGTGCCCCCGTGTACTCACTCGTTCACCACTATGGGTTTTTCCTGATTTTTCTCAAACGCTTTCCGGGCATGACCGGAAGTTCCCGTGATACTATTCGAAACATTCCGATTTTTCAATTCCAATGCATCGTCTAGTCCGAAGCGCCCCCTAGGAGGGGCGGCTGCACTGCTTGGAGCGGTCGCTAGGTGTCGCTGCGCGCACCCAAGATGGCGGCGCTATGATCTCAGCGCAATATGGCTGCCACTGTCGCTTTATTTACGCCGATTTTAGACCGACTGGGATTGTGTAACCTGTACTCAACTACTTATTTATTACTCATTGCTTATTTTACTCTCGACATTGCCATTGTTAAGTTTTGGGCAGATTGGGCTCGAGCATTTGCGCCTGCCTCAAACGTGGGATGAGTGGAATTCTAGTCATTCGAAGCCAGTCATGTCCTATCTAATACTCGGGTGGTTTACTCGTTTTTGCACTTGGGTCACTCAGCTTCTGCGGGATCTGGCATTCTAGAATGCCGTGGCAGCCATCTTGGACTCACGTATTACGATCTACTTAATTTATTCGTAGCTAGTTCCGTTTACTCTGACTGTGGATTTTTTTCGATTTTGAAAAAATTCGCTAAGTTTTGGGGATGAGTTATTGATTTGAGCCATCCTAGATTAATTAATATATTAAGCATAATAATATATTTTGACACGGGCTTCGCCCCAGTAGCGATGCTCTTTAACGTTCTAGTCGCCGGCCGCAGTTTAGGGCATTTTGGAACGGTGGGGTTCACCCAGCAGTTCTGTTGCTAAACTCGGTCCGGTTTTCTTTGTTTAAACTCCAGTTAATCTTGCTTTTATCTCGTTTGTAATTGCTGTATTCTTTGGATTAGTTTCAGGTTTTGGCACGCACTTATCCACACCTGGTCTGCCGCGTGGCTCGTTGGTAAAGGCACAGTTAGGTTAACGGGCTGTTAAAAGTATGCAGGATTCTGACATGATGCCCCTTAGAAAATGGGCAATCACTATAAACTGGCGTTAGTTAACTGGCTGATATAATACCAAATGAAGTTACGGCCTCTTACCGACGAGCCATTCGGTGACAATTTAGAACTTTTCCCACTTATGTACGTTTTCGATTTCTATATGCTTTTAATTCAATTGTAGTTTCGCTGACTATTTTCGCCGTTTTATTCGCTTTTCTCTTTTCAATCTATTCGTATGATTATACTCTTGAATTAGCATTTAGCATGATTATCATTATTACCGTACTTAATTTATTCCGATATATTTCTATTGTCTGCTCGAACACTATTAAGTTGTGTCACGTGTATCTCTCTTATCTTATATTCTATATGATACGTTTCGTTCTGTTCTTTCTTTCGTCTCATTTTGCGTTTTCGAACGTTTGTTCTTTAGGTCATTCCAAACCCCCCCTTACGCACTTCTCTGTTCCGAACACGAAGCCAATTTCTTTGGACCGCAGTAGTTCCCCGAGTCATCACTCACTTCCACTGGCGCTGCCACGTGATATTTCAGCCAATCGAAAAAGAACTCGCTTAAAACCGATGGCAGACGTAGGATTAGACACTTTTTAGCATGTACATATATCTAGCTAGGGGCTCGGGCGCCATCTTGATTCTAGTGACGTCACGGGAGAGGGAGGGGAGAGGGGATACTGTAAAGTGCATTCCACAGGGGAGAGTGTTATCGTAGCAAAAATCGTTAGCCTATGAAGTTCCGAGGTATGTCGAGGTACTGGATTTGTAAAAGATGCTGTGAAATTGATGGGTTGTACCATTTGCAGTTAGTGTAATCTGAGATTAAGGCGTGTTGTCGCTGGGGGTTTCCGATTTTGCCACCCACACAAAGCTAGCTTTTGCCTACTTTCAAGGCACCTGTTTGGCCCTGGAATGGAAATTGTAAAACGGCTAGGGCATGTTTGTTCAGGGAACCTTAGTTTCACCATACTTTGCCCCAGGAAGGTAGGCAATCCCTACCAGCGTTGGGCGAAAATGAGTTGTAACTAAAACCTACAAACCGCAACTACATGCAACTCACAATTGAACTGTCATATTTGAAGCTAATTCACGTTTAGTTGACAACTAATTAGTTGATTTGAACTTGTTGAGATTGACAACTAGCAATTAATTCCATAACAAGTTGAGCCGATTAAAGCAACAACATCGAATAGACCAATTAATTGTCATTGCAACTAATTTTTTCTCGACTAAAACAGTTAGTTGTTCATTTCAACTAAAACTAAACGTTTTAAACATTAGTTGCATGTTGGTTGTTAAGTTGTTAGTGGTGCATACCGAATATCGACTAGTTATTTACTTAAATGTGCCCAACACTGATCACTACTAATTTCACTGCAGTTTAGGGTTGCTTCCCTTCAACCTGCAAGGTGGTTGACCTGTTAAGTTCTAGGGATGATGTTATCTTTGAACCTTTAACAGTAATTTCCCCCTGAAGGTAGGCAATCACTGCGAGCTTCGCTGCAGTGCTGGCTTGCTTACCATCATCATCAAGGAGCTTGACTTGTGCTCATGTTGAATTTTGGAAGCAAATGCTGGCGTTGGGTGGTATCGATGAGGCTACGTTTTGTGAGTGTTAATGGTCGATGAACTAACCCGTGAATGGTGCAACCCGCTTGACAACATGCTAGCTAGCGTGTGTCGAAGGAGGGAAATGTGATTGTGGTTAGGCAATCACTGCAGGCTCTCGAGCAATGCTGGTTTGCCTACAGTAGGGGGCCCCCAAAAGCGACAAAGTTCAGATTTCTAAGGAGATTTACCATAAAACCCACGACGTTTTTTCCTACCCTGTACATACGGAGGGCATCTTTTAGATGGGGACAGTAGGGAGGTGGTGGCCCCCCTCAGCCTATATTTCTATGACGTAGTGGTTGCCCGGCGCGGCAACCGACTCCTAATTCACCAAAATGCAATAACTTTTTTCTGTGGTAATGGGAGCAGGGAGTATTACTGCCGTGTGTAGATTGCAGCTAATCCAATTTTTATGAGGAGGGGAGACCCTATAGCGTAGGGAGAGGCGCCCAAAAATACAATCATTTTTGGAGATCCATTATTCGTGTACAGACTATGTTCAAAGCCTGATTTCGGTTTTTTGTGCAAACAAGCTAGTCGCCATCTTGCTTTCGTTGCTCTTCTCAGTTCTCGGTTCGAGATGGTACCACTGGTTATCGTAACAATGTTATTATCATTACCTCCATCTTGTTTGCTGTTTCGCGGCGGACCGGGCCCGGCCGGGACACCCTGTCCGGGGCCATGTAAATAGGCGCCATCTTGGGGCACCTCGGGGAATTCGTCAAGGGCGATTATTTTTTGGAACGTCTTCCTCCCCCAATTCCTGGACGGGTGGCCCCCCCGGGCCCGGGCCGCTTTTAGAGGAAAGCTGTTACCCTTTGTGACGTGTCGCTGTAAGCCTAGTAGTAGTATATAGAATGTAACAAAGATGGCGGCTGCTCGGCAGAATTGTTAGTAGCCAATCAGCGCACTTCCTGATCTCCAAATTGTCATCTGCATATCGTCCTAATAATCTATTTTTCGCCAATTTCGTACTTTAGTATGTATAAATATTTACGCTTATACCACGTTTTTATATGCGCAGTGGAGCCCCCTAGCGTCGAGCGCCATGGCGGCCATTTTGTGGGCCGCCCTCGTGGGGTGTCTCGTTTTGCTTGGCCGCGAACGTTCCATATAGTCCACTCGCAATATGCTATTTTTTAAAAATGATGGTATAAGCTATGTTTATAAATGAACTATTTAAGTAAAATAACTGAAAAAACTGTGACCATCAGCTACTTAATTCAGAGAAATTAAAAATGGCAGCTCAGGATATATACTCTATAAAGTTTTACAGGTACTCGATTTTTGCAAATACTCATGAATACTTATTTCATATGAATTGTATATGAAATCTATTTAACTGGTCTCGCCTATGGCAGACGCTGCAATTCTGTATCTATATAAGGCACGCGTGTGCATCCATGTGAATGTGATAATTTAGTAGAATTACTTTCTGCTTCGATTTTAGCAGGCTGTAGACATTGAGGGCAAAGGTCACCATGGTCCAAGCGCACCTCGAGCCATTTCAACGCTGTTTGCAGCGTTTTGGAACTGCCTGGAATGATGAAATCCTCGAGGTGGGCTTGGAATGTTTGAGCATGCGTCGACTAGCACAATGTTCTAAAATTGTTATGGCGTCGAAATTCCTCGTGGAATATTGGGACGTTTGGAATCGTCGGTTCCCCCCATGGAGTCTTGTCAAAAAAGCGTGTTGATAAGCAGGGTGATCGTAGTCTTTCCCTCATCGCAGAATTAATTTTAAAAAAATGTTAATGGCAATTTTTTGGAAAAAGGCTGAGTAGGTGGTGCTGTTGTTGGTAGAGTCGAAAATGGTGTTTGTGCAAGAAAAAGCTCGAAATTCAGGAATTTCCCATGCTGATCATATCATTTTCAAGTACTGTAGGTGGTATCATTGCGAAAACCAGTGAACAGGAATTTCCACAGCTTATTTTTCATCTTTGCAACTCATTTTACATGTTCTGGTTAGCATGGTTAATGTCAATTTTGACACATGAGCAGGAAATCCTTATAGCGACACACATTTAGGCATAATATGTTTAAAATGTATATTAATCTTTTAAAAGAAGCAACACTTTAAACTTGTTTAAATACTTTGAAAATGATAGAGTAAATTAAATTTGCATGTGCGACCACTACAGTGGCTGTTTTGGATATACTAAAGTAACGAATACACTAAAACCAAAATAAAAATGAAATACGATAAACTAAACAGAATTCAAAAAGCAAACACTGTGAACTACACATATTACATAGCAAATAGTTGAACTATATTCAAAAATGTCATGGAAAAACTTGAAAAGGTCAGGGAATTTCGTATTTCTTTTTGTACAGACGTCATTTTCGGTTTTTACCAGCTACAGCGCCGTCTGCTGGAGGGCCAAATACATTTACATGGAGTTCTACATGCTTACAATATCTGTTTACGTATTAATGTTTGTAATGTGGGAAAGACTGTGGCCATCATGACAAGGTATCGGACGCACCACGAGGCGGCATTTCCAAATTTTCACCTACTCACCAAATTATACGAAAAAAGCCAAACCAAAAAGGATGCGAGTTGAAAGGCAGATTGCGAAATCGCTGCATTTTGAAAATCCTAATTATGTAAGCTGTTATCCTATCTAAGCTAGTCAATTTGTTGTTCGCCATTATTATTCCGTTAACTACTGCCCAAATATAATGTTATTCTTGCGCAGTTCCAGCTGTAGAACACGAATTTCACACGAGAAACGACAATTTCTATCCCAGTCAATACCAGTACCTAAATAAGGCTCTTCGACCGCCCCCAAAAACTTTTTGTAGGGTCTCCTTTTCTCTTCATGTTTCCTCTTCTCCTTCCGTTCTTGTTCTTTCACGTTCTTTTCCTTCGCCAAAACGAAATTATACCCAAACAAGGCTATATCTATGTATAAACAAAAAGGAAAATTCCGCCATATTGGTGCTCAAACTATGTTCTTTTTCAGTTACGATTCCCCAAATTTCCTGAAATTGAGTTTGTTTTGTTTCGGACACGCCTTATATATATAAATATATATATATATAGAATAATAGCCTCGTTTTCATCAGTGTCTATATCCTTTCTAGCTCCGCTATTATATTGATTAGAGGGAGCGCCACAGTCGCCCCCTTTCTTTCGTGTATTTAATTATTAATTGTATGATAATTAATTACACCCCATCCCCCACCCGGCCTATGTCCCCCCTTCCAAACCCCCCAAACAATGCTACGTTTAGATTTCTGAATTTGGACTCTTATAGGAATATAATTAGTGAGCTTCGACTCCTGTCTCATTTCTTCGAACTATATTTATTATTGATCTTTGCTATAATTCGTATATTTATAATTGAATATAATCTATCTCTCTCTGCTCTACTCCGCTATAATTAATATCATTTTTGGACGTTTAGTGATGTTTTGTCTTTCATGCATTTTTCATTCCAACCAGTTCTAATATATAACTCTGCCTCCTTCATCCTGTTCCACTTCTATGTAGTCGATTATTACTTTAATTACCTATGATTTGCATATTGCACTTCGACACGTCCCACCCACCCAAATACCTACCCACCCACGCCCTACTTACCCAAATTCACGATGGGTTGCAGTTTTGGACGTTAGGGGGTCGGCCGCCATCTTGGATTTGGAAGGTTTCTATGTTGAATAATGCATTGGGTGATGGCATCGCGACACCCAAGATGGCCGCCGACACTTCAACTGCAAAACACTCTTTACACTTAAATTTCAGTCTGATTTTTGGGTGGCATTAATATTTTTTAGAATAAAAGGATGTCGTGTTTTCACTGTTTACAGAAAGATTCATCCAAATCCAAATGTGAAATTCTTCAAAAGTCTATTCCAAACTGTCTTAGGCCTATATGGGGAGATGTGAAGATTCGCTAACATTGACCTTTCAACCGTTCTCGGCCCCACCTCCGTTCCCGCCCCTTTTATCTTACGTCATATATATTTTAACCGATTTCCAGTTGTATTTATTCTATTTATTATTCTACTGATTGTATTTTTTTCTCTTCTTATTCTATAGCCCTCGAGCATTCATAAAAAGCCTGTTGTTGTCGTTTTTCTCCCCCCCACAATGTAGTTTGGTTGTAATTTACAATATTTGTACTTTTCCATGTTGAATACTTAACAATAAATTATTCTGAAACATGATTAACAATAAATAACGCTCAAAATTGCCTGATGTTTTCAGTGGCAGCCCGTGCTCCTCCATACCGTCGACAATCAAAACTGTGGTAACGCAATTACTTTTTCTGTACTTCATTTTGTGCCCTGCTTCGGCATAGACACTATGAAGAGGCGCTTCTCCTGACGGCTCTTAGGCTGGCAGTGATTGCCTGCACTTAGGGTAAGCTAAGCAAAGAATTTACACTTTAGGTTAGTTTGGGTTTAAATAAGGACTCCAGGAAAAGGATGGCTGTAATTTTGGTTGCTGACCCACCAGGTGACCCTTGACCTCTCCAACGTACAAGGTAAGGCATTTTATTTTTGCGATGGTAAAATAAGCTCAAACTTAACTTATTAAAGTCATTTATTGTTACTTTAGATGAGTCGAAACATAGGGTATTTTATGTGTTCCCTAAAATGCCTGGCATTCATCGCGTGACGTCACTTCCTAAGTGTGTTGGATATCCTTACTTGAGATCGATCTCAAAGACGAATGGGAGCCAAACATGGTTGTGATTTCTTTCAAATGGTAAGGTAAAAATAGCACTGTCCCGATTAACAATGCAATTAGTCTTAATTACGAAATTGGTGTGTTTGATGACCTCTCACCGCCCGACAGCTGCGTGCGCCCCCTGTGCCCCACTGCGTTATTTGCCATTGTAATTGGGCCAAATCCCAACTGAATAACGAACAATACGCTATATATTTGAGCAGCTGCTTCAAATTCCGGGGATTGATATTAGGGGCCAGTGTTGTCAATTAACCACGTGGGAGTCATGCTCGTAAATTATTAATTATTTGAAATGTAAAATGGATTACAATGGCAGCGCCGCCTGGGGTCAGGTGTGGTGAGGGGTCACTGAATCCATGTCATTGGGTACCAACCCCCTCCATGATGACAGATGGTTGCAGTTTTAAGACTCCTTCACAACTATGCGTTTGGTCTGCGTCGCGTCATGTGCGTTCGTGCGTTCGTGGTATGAAGCCTTCACACCTATGCGTTTTCAGGCTAGCGTTTGCTCCTCCCCGTATGTCTTTAGCAGAAGCGCCTTAAATAAAAAAAAACAACGTTTATCTGTTCTATCGTATGCTATGTCACTTCCATCGTCTGCTGTATCACCCCTGCCATCACCTGATTGGCTCATATTGCATCGGTGTTTTTTTCGCCGATGTCAAATTAATTGTTCAATTGTGGCCAATATGGGCTTAAACTCATAATTTAGGCCCTATCTAATTGGTTTGTGATTATTTTCCTATCGAAAATTGTCCTCGAAAGTCCTTTTTCGAGGCGTTTTCTGTGCCAGAGATCGGCGCCTGTCAACCAATGCACCCAAACTTCGCCGTCCCGGTCTGACAAAAATATGGCACCTGAGACGCTGTAATTTTTACAAAAGTTTAAGAAATGATCATTGATCAATTTTAATGCAATAATTCCGCGGAATTTCACTGTGAGGATAATAAAACTACTATAATTAGGATGGATGCGCAGTCGCGTCGGTGTACCAATAATGTGTCTTTCGCGCATGCCCGCCATCTTGTTTTAGTTGAGCTATGCGTTCTGTCTGCGGATTGCCTGAAAATAGAACTGATGCGAACTCTTGCATTTTGGACTTGCAATGCTACCTTCACACCTGTGCGTTTTGTCTGCATCTGCGTCATGTGCTTTCGTGCGTTCTTGGTGCGAAGCCTTCACATCTCTGCGTTTGGTCTGCGTTTTCGGGTTAGCATTTCCTCCTCCCCGTATGTCTATAGAAACAACCACGTTCGTCTGCTCTATCATGTGCTGTTCACCCATGCCGTCACCTGATTGGCTGAATATGCGCTCTATATTGCATCGGTGTTTTGTTTTGCCGATGTAAAATTAATGTTCATTTATGGCCAATATGGACTTAAACGTATAGTTTAGGTCATATCCTATTGGTGAATGATCATTTATCAATGTTATTGCAATAATGCAGAGGAATTTCAACGTGATTATAATTAAAACACGATAAATAGGATGGATGCGCAGTCGCGCCAGTGAACCGATAATGTGTCTTTCGCGCATGTCCGCCATCATTGGTTGAGCTATGCGTCCTGTCTGCGGATTGGCTGAAAACAGAACTTGTGCGAACTCGATTGTGCGTTTTGGGCGTGCAACACGACGCAGACCAAACGCACACCAAAAACGCAGACAAAACGCACACCAAACGCATAGGTGTGAAGGATGCACAACGCCTTGCAACATGACGCAGACCAAACGCATAGGTGTGGAGGGGCCTTTAGCAACATTTTGCATCTGCCAGCTGAGGATGTGCCTGTTCAAGAAAGTGAAGCTAGTTTTTGGGCGGCCATCTTGAGACTAATTGCTGTACCCTATGGCAAATATCAGTAATGGTGCCTGCACACTTGTAATTTTTGCCCACGTTCGGAGATAATTTTTTCTTCTTATGGAGGTTTTTGCCCAACTTTGCCCAAGGTTTACCTACATAAAATGGAAAAAACTTCTTCCGTACGTGGGCAAAAATTACGAGTGTGAAGGCACCATTAGGATTCTTGGTCCTTGTACAGAGTAAACAGACATAAGCATATTATGGTATGTCTGCAACTCAAAATTGACTCACCGTATGGTTAGTTCTTTGAGGCATTGCTTCTTTTTAAAAGACTCCTACATTTTAATGCTATAGTAGCAATTTCATTGGATAAGCCTCGCCATATTGGGGCTCCTCCTTAAGCCCGGCATTAACCGAGGCTGTTCTAGGAAGTAGGCCTAAAAGCGTTTATAGACGTTTTGTCCGTTTCTTCTCCGAGTTTTTAAAAAGCAACAAAACACCTTCGAAAATCTCCTTTTCTGTCAAGACTTTACTTTGGCCTCAATCCGAAGCAACTGGATTGAAGGGAAACTATTTTTGGGACAAGTCCCATGTGTTGCCATTGCCTTTTTTTCCATCTTGCTGCAGTTTCGTTTTAAAACCTTGCTGGTTTATAATATAAAATGGTTTATGTTCGGTTCCCCCCTGAAGTTATATTCTGAAAGTAATCCAATTGGGCAAAAAAATAAGTGGGCGATTTCCGCCAATATTTTCCTTGGCTGCTGAATTACCTCTGATGCAGGGTGTTTCGAAAATTGCGTGTTTTCTATTTGAATAATGGCAATGTTCCATTCTGGTAATCTCATCTAAGGTCACCAGCTGGTTGAGCGCCACCTATGCTGAAAGAATGCCTGTTTCATAATAAATGCATCTGCTCACGTAAGGGGGGGGGGGTGCCACATGTTACCAATTATTGGCCTAATGGGTGTTCTGGACCCCTAAACCCCCTGTCAGCAAATATTGATGGGGGAATGTGCCGTTTCCTCCTGCTTGGCCATTGACCATTCTAATAGTATGACTATAAAAGGGAGGAAGGGTGGAATAACCCCATCAGGGGACGCCCCTAGGGCGACAGATGTCCCAAATCCATACTGTGGCATATTTGCTCTGAAAATGGTGCAGACCATAGAACATGTTCTAATACCTCGCAAACGTATATGGAACACACCGAAGTGATTTCACACGTGGAAATGCCCTTGTTGTTGCCAATATTTTGGCATGTTATTCAGTTTCAAAAACATGCCGAAATAGTAACAGGAAAAACAGTAAGTTGTTTTTTCACATGCAGCTAGATACGCCAACAATCATATGTGAAATAATGATATAACATATGTTCAGAACTTGACAATTTGGAATAAATTTGACATGTTTATTTGCAAGAAG
>JAQFYZ010002379.1:0-17326 GCA_034695085.1 Cylindroiulus punctatus
TCATTTGATGACGACCTTTGCATAAGCGAATTTTTCCCATTTTTATTTAATTGTTCAATAATGAAGGGCGTAATTCGTCGAAAAAGTAACAAAAAGAGTCACTAGTGGACGACACATTCTACAAGGTGGGCAAGATTTTGAGCGTCGTTATTTATTTATTAAAGCAAACGTACAGAACAAATTTTGCATGGTTTTGCATGGTGGAAGTATTATGCAGGGTGTCTGAAAATTACCACGCTTTTTCAATGGACCTTTCGATCAGCCTTAATTCGAGTTTACATCGTCTACTGACCAGAATTGACCATTGATGGATTCGTAAACTGTCCTGCAGGCACAGTGATGGCTCGGAGTGACGTCATTTGCGAAGCAAAGAAAGTTTCACTTCTTACGTAGTCAAGGTGCAGTCACTCTTTTGAAATTCAAAAGGCCACATGACAGCAAAAAGTACACGTAGTTGTTAACAACATTATCTACCAGCGTTTGAACCCAACGCAACGATATTTACAAATGCACATCGATGATGTTGCCTTCTCCATGGTAAATACAAAAACCATTAAATGGTTATTACTGTATACAAGGCCTTATAACATATCTTAGAAAATATTGTGGAATATCTCACATGTCTGTCATCATGGTGACAGAACTTTACGATTGCCCTGATCTTACCTGCTTAGCAATTTTGCTCTCAACTAAGCATCCATTTGACATGACAGAATAAATCCAGATATTTTTCTAATGCAAAAGTTATTTTCGTAATCTCCGAATCTGTATGACGCATGGAAAAATCCTGGCCAACCAATTTCAAATTTTCCTGTTTTGCAGGTAGTGTGGTCGCCCTGGCAGTGGGTGTGTGGGCTAAGAATATACAGTAATAAATGTATGTAAAGCAGTCGAAACTCCAAACAACCCAACCAGGCCTCTATAAAGCTGTCATCTCCCAGAAACACGTATACGCGCAATCGAATTTGCATGAAGAGTCTGCTTAAAAAGTGGGGGAAAAATAAATATAAATAAAGCGCGGGACCGGGAAAAAAAGCTGGGCGTGAAAACAAATGCCTAGAAGAAGGCCGAGATGAAAGGGAAGCGGCAACAAATGCGCTATTAATTTTACGTAATCCGAGTTGTTCGTTTTGAAAAGAAGAAACTTTTAGTGCTTCTTGCCGCCACTTGGGTTGTCGGCCAATATGGCCACCACATCCTCTCCGACAGGACTGAGATGGGGATTTTTAATTCTTGTTTATATTAGCCTATTAGGTAGACCCATTTATGGACTAGTTCATCGCGTTTATACGGCCAAGTCGAAAATAAAATCACGTCCTAAAAGCCAGTCGACAGACGGCCTATCCTGTCTATAGGAGATCCCGCCCAAGAAGAATTCAGTTTGCCCCCTTTAAAAACCCATTACAACCAGTTTTAATTGTCGGAGGCTAAATATTGAATAACTAAGAGTTACAGTGTTCCAGCAAAAAATTAAAAACTCAATGGCAAGACCAACAGTGGTTACTCCGTAAGCAACATTGCTTTTACAACAGAGATGAGACCTACATGTATTTGTTGAATTTTGCATATGACAGAGACTGATGACATGATTTCAGCAATTAGCAATTACAACATTCATTCGTTTTGGATGCATTTCTCTTCCTTGCACAGACTGTCTTTAAGGAGCGATGGGGGTGGAATTTAACAGGTAGGTGAACTTGATTATTTTCCCTGGGCACAGTGGCATCAATGAGCAGTTAGTCACCATGCATAGTGTGGTGCAGACAAGAAATCTGCACACTATTTAAAAGCTTAATCCGAGCCAATTCTGAGTATAAGGTTGCCATGGGATTGGTATAGTTAATAATGAAATTGTCAATTTAAAAAAAAATTAAATTTGTTCTCTTTTGAAACTTTTATAAATGAATATAATATGTATATAATGTATATAGTAATAATAATAATAATGATTTTATTCCATAAGGAAAAGAAATGAAAGGGTTGATTGGAACACTTACAATCATCCTGTACATGAAAAGAAAATTAATTTGCGACATTGGGTTGAAAATTTAAGTATTAGATTTCCTGATGTCGGTTCAGCCTTGAGACAAAAACCTTTTCATTATATACTGTGTATATATTATAAAAGCAATATAAAAGCTTATAAAAGCAAGTGTGGCATTTGTTACATTGCAGTGCTGATTTTTGCCTTTTCAGTGATCAGGGTGGTCAAGAAAATGTTTTAAAACCCTGGAGAAGTCAGAGAAAAGCAATGTTGCCCATGACATGTTTTTGGGCAAACTCGCAAATGCGAACTCTTCAAGAGCGTTTCCTCTCAAAATATCTCGCCAGATTTTCCTCGTCAAAACCGAGCAGGAAGCCGTTGACAATATCCCTTAACGCACTTTTTGTTGTTAAGAAATGCAATTTGCGTAATGTCCCGGAAAAAAGCCGTCGAGAAACACGACACCCAAGGCCTACATATCACCTAGCAGTGTAGCATTTGCTGCACAACCGATGTCACGCTTAGGGGTGGCAAGTTATCCGGAGGTGCGAATGTGGAGCATCGATTTCTCGCATCAAGAAAATACCATGCACCAAGCTGTACATTCTCCACCACTCATTTAGTAGTGAAAACATTGAAAATGATGGTCGTTTAGCATGCACGCACCCCCGTGGCTCTGGCCGAGGTTTTTGAAAGGCAGCTTTCAGCCTTTCAGACGATTTTTGTTTTTGTTTTAATCCAATTGTAGATGGGTGCAACAGTGTGGGTCTGTTGTGCGGTAATTCAATCTGTATTTGCAGTGCACGAAATCATGAAACTGGGGGTGTACAAGATCCATATGCGCTCGGTGAACGAGTCAGCTCCTATCCCGTTACACGCCCCGCAAGGAGCAGGGCCAAAAACGAAGTTTGGCAATTGTTTAGACCCGACACTTGGAGAGGCAACAGGACCTCGGAAAGGTTTGCCAACATCACCCTCACCACCAATTGCGTTTCCAGGGACCGGATTTCCATCCGGGAGCTGCTCCGCAATTTGCCAGAATGGAATCCGCCAACATAAACATGTGCGATGATGACTATTAGTCGTCGATTTAATAATGGTCATTAACGTGGACAGCACTCGTGTGCAATTTCACTCAAACCATTGTCACGCCATGCTAAATTGAGAAATCAATTGCTGGCATACGAGCGTAAGAGTTCCTCAAATATTGGCATTACAATCATGTTCTTGATTTTCATAACCCCGGGCCAAAATTCGTCATCATTTTCAGACATAGCTACATGTGCTTTGTATAATCAAAAATGTGGACAGCTTAAAATGTGGGTTAGATGGTACGTGTTAATTTTTACAGATATTGGCATATTTCATATTGGTGAAGATGACTCGGCAGCAATAAATTTAATGAGTCACAATCATAAATGAATTATGTTGGGTTAATAATGTGTTCTGTAAAGCAGTAATGATGACAACATTTGTTTAACTTGTCCTCACTGCTGTGTTATTTGGCTTACGCACTCTCACCTAAGATGATGACATAATACTCGAATGTTCCCACATGTATAAAGTGATGCCATTATACATGTGAATGTCTAACAGAAATGAGTTTCTAAATTTTTGATTTCGTGTATTGTCATCAGACGCACATCTTCAACCACCAAATTGCATCAAAGTAAAACCCTCGCGGTTTTTTCCATCCACAACTGCGTTTCCACAGGCACGCGTGTTCACACATAAGACGTTCCCATAGATTTCTCAATTATAATCGGATTAGCTCTGCATATTGCAATAATTGAAGCTATTTTTCTATTAGCTCGCAATCCGCATTCACCGGGCCAATTTAATATGCTTTTAAAGCGCTCATATATTCTGAAGACATCTCAAACATCTACAATTAACTGGAGAAGCCCAGATAGCAAATGTTTTCATTCTGGCAAAGTGCTTCGAAACAAAATTACCATACATTTTCATGCGATCATATCAATATTTGATGAGATCACGACTTGAGCAGGCTGATCAAATAAATCCCCCTCAGAGTTGCATAGCTTTGATGCCGCACATGCACGCATTGAGTTCAAATTTTGGATGGAATCAAAAACTGATGAGGGGACCTTCCTGTAAGGGACCCCAGACATATTTTCTGGATAGCCCAAATGACTATTTTCAGATGGAGCCCGAAATTAAGTGGGTTATTCTAAGCACTTTTCAGAAGAAAAAATTGAAAGTGCCAATTAATCCTTAAAGATTTTAATTGTTCGCCGAACAGGGTGATGAAATTCGCCAGCACCCAATGTCTTCTAAGAAGCCATATAGCCCTCTTTCGTGCTGTAAACACGCATTTTATAAAAGGAACAATCGCAACCTTGCCTGCAATAGGCTCGGGGAATGCAATAAAAACGAGGGTTCGCGTTTAATGTTGCAAATGGGTTCATTTATTTACCAAAGATTTAATGCTCGTTTTTCAAAGAGCTTTTTCAGGGCTTATAGGTAATGAATACGAGTGAGAGCGCTGCGTACCAAATAATAGTTACGTGCGGATAATGGACAGTACTGTAGTTACTCATCATGGTGGATATAATAAACGCAACAATATGGGAACATATGTTCAACCATCAATCTTATATAAACATGGAGGAGCTGAAACAAAGCCCAGAGACAGAACGCTATACGAGCTGAAGTTTACGCGCTACAATGGAGATGTATATCCGAAACACTACTCGAGCAGTCCATAAAAAACGGGGCTATTTTGCAACGAGCTAACAATAATGTGGGGAAATCATTATAGATGCACAGCATATACAACGCATTTTTTGAATCTTAACTATAGGTTCTAGGTACGTTTTGGCGATGCTAGCTTCCAAATTGCAATGCAAAAATCTATTATTAGGGTTTTATGAAGAACCCAAATTAAAATTATCCGAGTTCGTTAGTTTATGGACCCTGTTGTGTTACTCGTTGTGGTCAGCAAGCCCCGCCCCCTCGTTCATTTTCCCAACTCACCCAGATCGCCACAACCCCCTGGAGCGTCACATTCACACATTCTTGGTAGTGTCACTTCCAGAGCTAACAAGAACACAATTGCCAAAAATAACAAGATTGATCTGCTGCCGAAATGGGATCGTGGTCGTTACATGGACCCGGGCCAATAACTGGGGGGCCTGGGATCATTTGGTGACAATCCACCCCATGGACTCGAACATGTTAGGGGCATACACTACCTAGGACCTAGTCTGTGTACTGCCAATGCATATAGATGGGCAAATATACGAATTTCCACTTACCGTTTGGTAAAACTGCTATGTCTATTTGCACGTGGTCGATCCTTGGCTCGACATATCCGGGGAGTAGGGGGCGCTTGTGAAAATAAACCTTGGAACAGAAACCACCTGCACCAGAAGCCACCGTGGTGTAAGGGGGTGCTGAAAATGGCCAAAAGACGAAGATGGGGATTAGTGAAGAACAGTCAAAAACATGTGTTTAATGAGGAACACGTACGTAAACATGGGGTTAGTTAGATGTTTCTTTAGCACACAATCATGCAGCATTCAAATCGATAAAAAATGCGTAAAACAATTTATTTTCGTTATAAAAATTATTTTCTAAATGCGCTTTACATCATTAGACACGCTTGCCATGTCATGAATGGAAGTAAAGAATTCACAAAATACACACCATTATTTGTAACAATTTATCATCCAAGTTGGATCAGCCTTGTCATTTTAAATTAATCTTTTTATAAATCAGTCATGGCATTGACGTGACAAGCATATTGTATATACACTGGTGTTACCGGTATGCACTGTATGTGTTTGGGAATATTCAAATAATATCTCATGATATTTCTTAGCGTATTTCTTTTGGAAAAGCGCTGAAATGAAACTAAAATTCGTCACTTATGCTGATATTTTTTCTAATTGCAATTTTTTTTATCACAATTTGTGCATAACCGATGGATTTCAGTCGCAAATTTGGACAAATTTGTCTTAATTAACTATTTTTTCAGTCAATATATTTATAAATTATTGTCTCCAGTAGGAGGGAAATGCATGATGACATAGGGGTAGACTGGTTTTGAAAATATGATGACGTAAAATTTGAACGTAACGATAGAAAAATAGCAAAAAGCAAATAAATAAAAAGTACATTGCATTCTGCACGTTGATGTGATGTCGACATGACAAGATTTTAGGGGACGAAAGTTGCTCGAGCTTTAAGAAGCTTCTTCAAGAGCGCCATAGGATAAGCATTTCTTGAAAGCTTTCAAAAACTCGAGAAAAGCGGTACATTCAAATTTTCCACTTAAGATAATCAGTTCAATGCGAAACAAAGAAATACTACACGTGTCAAATTTTACCTGCGTTAAAGCATCATAGTGTGAGTGATGTTCTGCTGAGTGTGCGTCCTAATCCCTAAATTTCTTCTTGGCAAAAGCAGGCAACGGCAAAATGTAAGCCAAGAGATTAACGACGATCATCCCTCCATAAAACAGGAAGCAGATGGCGAAATTCTGCATGAAAACGCCATCGTCTTTAGCACTTCCCAGATCCTCGGCCCTGTAGCGAAGGTTCAGATAGTGTCCTCCTTCCAGAAAGGCACATCCGGGCTCCGAATTGCGCTCGCACGACAACGTCCGGTTTCCGTCCATCACCGGAAGGCCAATCAGAGCATTTCGAAATTCATTTTCGTTGACGAATGCACCGGCATAGCGGTAGATAATGACGTAGCTCAAGTAATAAAGCCAGTCTGGCAAACCTGATAAGGTTCTGTAAGAAAATGGAAGGCATGTTTAAGGCATCGGATATACTACAGAATATGCCCTGCTCGCGCGTGTTTCAGCAGCCACACAACTAAAAATGGCCAATTCCTGATTTAAGGCAATGTTATGCCAAGATAAATAACCTATTTCTTCCAGAAAATGCAACAAGTCTTGGAAACCCATAGTTTTCTCAGAATTTACAGGTTTGTCACTTCTGAAACAATGGCAGCACGATTTGCACATTTGTGTGAATTGTCTTCCGTAAATTGGTATTGCTTTAGTTTGACACTGTTGATATACGTGCGACGCCCCACCTGACCTAACATAACCTAACCCAAGCCAACCTAATAAATTTGAGCTGCCCCTTCACTGGGGCAATCACTGCCACCCCTTAGAGAGGGGCAGCCCGCTTTTAGGCGCTGTGTGTCTGTGTGTTTTTCTTTGTTTGTGTTTTTTGTATTTATGTGTGTTTCTCCTGAACTATCCGAACCATGTATCTGCCCCAACCGCCTACAAGTAGTTAAGAGAAGCTCAGTTTTCTTTCCATTAGTTATATGCTGGATCAGGGCAGCAGAAGGGCATAATGCGAAGTATAGCATTTCTCTCGAAAATGTACGCCTTACCTTACTGTACCACTAGCTGCCACCACATACAATATAGTGATGAACAGGCTGGTAGCAGCCGCATTGTACGAACTCTTGATGATCAGCATCAGGACCATTGTTTGCAATTCGACGAAGGAATAGCAGCACCACAGAACTCCAAAAAACATGATCCAGCGCAATCCATCAGGCCTCAGTCCCGTCGCCCTTCAAAATTACAATTACATTAGCACCACAAATTGTCCAATACGATCAGGGCAATCAAGAAATCTTTGCTCCGACACCAAACTCACCAGTAAATAATGGCGGATCCGCCCATGACAGCGACGATGCTCAAAGGTAAATTGTAAACGATTTGCGACAGTATGAAAAGTGGCCCACGGTAAATTCCCTCTTCAGTTTCTTGGAAAAATCGCGTTCGAAACGGGGCAACTATAAACATCATAAAAACAATTAATATACCAGAAGTCGAAATACACTACAATAAGGAAAGTTGAATTAAAAATCTCTTTTACATGTGATGGACGTGATACAAGCCGCCAGAAATGACGTCACTGCGAAGCAGTTGAAAATGAGTCCATTTCGCGACACAAAACTGCGTTGGAAATCGCTCAGTCGGAAATAAAACAGGAAAATAAAGAGGAAGAAAGTTGGAAGAAGCAAAAGTTTCAGCCAAATACTTAATAGTCCAGGGACGTTGAAACCGCAGACGCCATTTGCCATGATACGAAATGGACGGCTAGAAAACAATATTTAATCATGAAAATATAGTGCAGCATACATATATTTTTTTAAATATCATCTTCAGCTATAATTAACATTGATTGACTGCTTACCAAATAAGCGTACGAAACACTGAACATGTTGAAGGCATGCCATAATATGTCAACGGAATGCGATGCACCGGATCAATAAACTCCATATCTTCAAAGAAGTAATGTTATTATATAAAAATCGCTCAATTCTCGTCAAATTAAGTCAAACTGTCAACTACGTATGAGGAGTTGATCAATTTGAGAGATAGCTGTTAGGAGCTTTGGTTTTTCTAGTTTCTTAACTTAGTATCATCCCATGTCTCATGGCATGGAAACCAACTCCTCGCAGCTATCGCTAAGATTCGTCAACTCCTCACACTCCTCATCTTTTATGAAATAAGGCCCCGAGAGGATGTTATCCTGGCTATCGGAGTTTTTATAACTTTTTATATCTTATTGATGATATTTTTGGGGTTTGTTTTGTTCTCTCATTTTTGGTTATTTCATGTTTTGTGTTTTCATCATCATAGTGTCTATGCCAGAGCAGGGTACATATCGTAGTATAGCCAGAATTATAAGAAAGGCTGCTGCTATTTTTACATTATTTTAAGGAAAATTGGATAGTTTCTCGGTTCCCTACCTGTAACTGGTTCGGCAAATTTCCTAAACGCAGATCCTTGAGTTTTAAATTTTTCAACCAAGATGGCGATTTGGTTACTCGAATCCATGAGTCTGTCCCTGGATCGTCGATCGACAGTTGATAAGCACACTAATTAGAGAACGCAAAAAAAAGAAAAAAAAGGAATGAAAACTCAAGACACACGAAAATTAATTTGTCATTTTTCAATTATTTTTATACCAAAATTTTCGTTAGCGTTTATCATTCAAAAATTGCACTGCATTATACACTATATATTACAGAAGTTAAGCTTGTACTTACGATAATACATTAAAGGATTCTCTAATTCTGGGCATGGAAAACCGATGTTAGCGAAATAGTCCAGCATCATTCGTGTGCTTCCTAAAAAACGAAACAGTGTTGGTTATAGAAACGTCAACAGAAAACCGTTTTTAATCACAAAATTGCAATCAAAACGTTTTTTTTACTGCTCAGTATACGACCTGCATTCAATTCAGCATTACTTCTGGATATTTCACCAAGAATTGAGATGGCATGACAACGCGTGGCAGGGTTTCGCACTATCAAGCTCTAAACCAGATCTCATTATTTGAGGATTTCAGAGAACAAGCTCTTGAAACAATGAGCCCAAAAGACCCGGGTCTATTTCACGCAAGAAATTGAGTCATTCCAGAGTCAACCTAAGATGTTAAGCTCGGTGAAGAGCAGGTGGGATCAAATATGGGAAAGGACTTATGGCAGAGTGGCAGAAATTTAAGAAGAAAGCTTTTGGATTTAGCTAGGATATCACGAGTGAAAACGAAACGAATAAATAAGTCATGATGACATATGAACCCGTTGAAAAGTAAAGAGACCAAATCGCCAAGTTTTCCCAGAGAACATATACATGTAGCTCAAAATACACGAAGCTTCGCACATCAATTACATAATTGACTGATGCTGATTCAAAGAACTGGCCATTTAAAAATAGTGCGCGCGTACAAAGCTAAATAAATTTGATTGTGAAATCCTATTTTTCATCACAGAAAATTGAGGAAAGTCAAAAATTACATCATACAAGCAGATCGGTATTGAAATATTTTTCGGAAACACAGGGAGATCATTAAGTCCTATACACTTAGTATGAAAATTCGTTGTTTTTTAAACAAGTTACAATGACCAAATTTTGGGAAGTGGTAGAACTCACGTTCATGAAATGAGAAACTTCAGGGAGCTCCATTTTTTTCTACATAATTTTGCAAATTGATGCTACTGGTCACCCTTTGCTGCAAAGTTTCTTTTGCAACATTTAATTTTTTTTTTTTTTTCGTATTGTAAAGAGTTTCCATGCAGTTGCCAAACATCTCATACAGACAACAAACATTTGCCATATACGTCCTGTTCACATATCTTAGAACTTCGACTCACCCGTGTACACAATGTCTCCCAGACACAAATACGTCACTCTGTCCAGGAAGGGAAAGATGTCCGATCTGGGTTTCTCCATGGTTAGCAGCATGAGCCGGTTGTATTTCTTGGCATAATTGGACAGGATGGAAATGATGAAATAGGTGTTTAGAGGATCCAAATCCGCCGTTGGCTCATCCAAAAGCAAAACAACTGCAACGAGAAATTTAAAACTTTGCCGAAACCAGACATGATGATTTATGAACATGCATCACTGTTCCAGTCTTACCTGGATCTCTGACCAACTGAACACCTATGGTTAATCTCCTGTATTCGCTGATGGACAGCGTGTTTGTGTCGCGATTGGCCACTTGGTTCAACGCCAAATCTGCCATGACTTGTTTCACCTGAAATGTGTCGATCAACAGTTCCAAAATTAGGAATAGGGAGCAACCGTTTTAAAAACTAATAATTTATGAACATAACCAACCCTGGCTCTTTTCACTGTGTTGGACACCTTGTTTCCTATTCCCAACTCAGCCGTGTACATCAGGGTCTGGCGCACAGTCAATCCAGGAATCAGGTTCGAAGTTCGAGACACAAATCCACAGCTTCCTTGAAACACTTTGGCCGATACTCGGACATTGTTCAGGAGAATATCTCCTCTGATTACTTGTCCTTGAGCCCTTTGTGCGATCACATCTAGAAGAGCTCTTTTGCCACTTCCTATGAGACCAACATAATCAAATTAATAAATTTCAAAATGTACATGTAACTGTAAATATTTTTATTTTTGGATAATATTACAATTGAAACACTTAAAAACGCTGACCTTTCGATCCCAGGATGGCCATTATTTCACCTCCATGCACCTCCAAGAACACATCTTTCAGGATCAGACCTTTTGGGGAAAGTCCCAAAAGCTTGTGAATGTAAGAGCCTCCTTCAATCTGGAAAAATATACACATCAAATACCGTAATATAAACTAGTGGTCAGTAGGCGGTTAGCCAGTGAAGAGATCCAAGATGAATCCGGGATACACATACCTGACCAGAGTATGAAACGTTCAGCAATTCAAGGGCATAATCACTCGAAATGATCATGGTTACTGGCGGTCGATTCAAACCATAAATAAATGTAGGATTTATTTGTAGTACTCGTCGGGTTAAGGTTCAACAAGTTCAACAAGATCTATCAAATGAGAAGAATCAAATTATCAAACAATGTTCTCAAAATGTGAAGGAGATCGACTACAAGTCGTTGGGATACGTTGGTATCATGGCGTAACATGCATGATTATTTTTCACAAATTTATTTCAACTGAATAAATTGGGTTGATGTAACACGGCATCTCTTCGCTGATTGCAGGGTATCGAATTAAATTTAATTTAATTGTTCCATTGCACAATTGTTCAAAGGAAAAAGTTTTTTCTCTCCAAACAATTCGCATTTTTAGCTATTGGATAACGTATACATGTAGGTAATATACCGCACATATACCGTCTATGCACGTGTATTACACTTGATGATAAACTATCTAACTAACTGCTCTTTTTTATGAAAGACACAGAAAACTTTCTTTATATATGGTCAGTAACCATAATCCTAAACGATGCCATGTCTATTGATTTTTTGTGCTATTCTATATCCAATATACTGTTATCCAAAATCTGTTAATGCTGAATAATATCGGAAGCGTATTTTAATCAAATCGCTCTGTAGCATAACGAGAAACTTCCTGGTTGGACATTGGTAGAGATGTAAAACGTCGATACACATGATTTCACCACAATAAACTCAAGTTTCTCACTTGAATCAACATTTGCATGCCGAGTCAAGCAGGAAATCAGGAGGTTTCTTCCCCATCCCCCTCAATTTTACCAAATCTGCACCAGAAATTATTAAAATTTCAAATCCGTTAACTCACATCCGTTATTTTAACAAACAAACGCGTACTGTTGTTATGTCTTCTGTAAAAGCATTGTTGAATCCTCACTGTCATAGGCTTATAGCTTTGCTTATCGACAATCAATAGCAATTTGATAAGAATGCAATATTTTATATTAGGCCGATATTTTTCATTAATATAAACTTGTAAATTTCGATATAATTTCGAGATTAATATTTGTAATCGGATTATATAGAGCTTTACGATCACACATTATCATAATATTTCAGACAACAAGTAAGAACAACGAACTTTAATTTTTGAAGCCACTGGCAAAACATGGAAAAGGACATTTTTTCTGCATAATAAATGCCTCGACCAAGGGCAGAGCCGACCATTATGAACATGAGTTATCTAAATAATTTCTACGAAGTCAGCATAGGTTGTGTAATAAATAATGGACGAATAATGTATAGGAGAGCGCGTTATAGCAATCCGAAAGCGAGTTTTCTGAAGAGGCTGGTCTTTTCGTGGCCATCAGCCTACATCAAAGACATCGCAACGATGCCGGACATCACATTCCACAACATTTGAATGTTCGTGGGAAATTTCAGAACCAGAAAACGCAATGCAAATGAGCTCGTACTACGACTAGAAAATTCTTCAAACAGGTGCATCGACCATTTGAGTGGCCAGATGACGACCACTGGTTGCAACTGTCACCCGAGTTTTTAACCATGCACAGAGTATGTTACATTGTACTAATGTAAACATGCACAATTTCAAAAATAATTATGGCATCACCAAGCTGTGTAGAACCAGAGCCATGTTACGTCAATTTCACTTGGAAGCACCGAACCACTCATGAGGTACAAAACAGAACTGAACAAAACTTACCAAAAACTTTAACCTCACTCTATGGAAGACTTCAGGTGCTTGTTATAACGACCGTACAGCGCAGATTTCACAAAAGTACCATCACGTTCCCTTCCAATGTTTACTTCCGAATTTGCCCGAAAAAGCTGAAACGACTTTGTATTTCATGAAATTCCTATGCAGTTGCATCGGAGGCAGCCCAAACAAAAACCTGCTGCAAATTCCTACCTCGGCCAATTACAGAGCCGCTCTCCTATTGGCTGAACACCTGGTGGTGTCACGTAAAGGTAAGCTCACATATGGGTTGAAGGTAACTGGTCAGAGAACAAGTGCGTTCGAAAACTCACTCGGATTGCACTCCCATCTCGCGTTAGCATTCTGCTCTATAAGATTACATCAAAACCTTTCAAAAAGCCTTTCTCTGAAATATTACTGATGCGCTGAGAACTTTTAGACCACTAAACATTTATTAAATCGTAAGGGGACGTTCAAATATTATGTCATAATCTAGAAAGGGAGGGGGAAGTCAGCCAAATGATATATGCAAAAAATTTCCAATACGCCACATTGGCCTCCCTCACCATGCTTAGGTACATTGTTTTTTTAGTGCCATGAATATGTTTTTTATGTTTATGTTTATATTTTATAAGTGCTGAATTATAGCGTTAAAAGATGAGGAATAAGAAGAAACGCAATGGTTTCTCAAAATATAGCACAATTTGAGATGGACTTAAGTGCAAGTTACTTAATTTGACTTAATTGCCAAGTTGTTCATAAGTGCATGCATATCCTCGTTGCTTGAGCTCCAGGAAATATGCCATTTTCTGTGTATTTAAGTCAAATATTTTGTCATTAAATCTGAATGTTCTATCAGATACCTGAAGAAGCCTCTTGTTGAGGCGTTGCAATTGAAAATACGTTGTCATAGAGAAGGATGAAATTATGCGGCTGAGAATACATCTACATGTACATGTACGAGTTCACCACTCCGATTTCAACCGGAGTGGCCAGATTAGTTTACGAACGCCCCCTCGATCCAGGTGAGGGGATAGGGAAATAAAAAACGATGACGTCACGGCCATGGCACGCATGGCTAATGAGGATGAAAGTAGTTGAGGAGAAACAAATGGGTCTGGAGGAGGTAGCGAGGACACGAAATTCACTCGAAAAACCTGCCATGGTGAATCCCCCTTAGTCGACGTCGCTTTTTCATTCGACCTCAACTGATTCAGTGCTCGGCAGACTCCACCAGAGTTGGGCTCAACGACAGCCATGGATATGTAGCTCATCATCGCTGAAGAACTCAGAAATGTTGTGGGACAAAACGACAAGTTATGGACGTTGCAGAAAATATTTGAAATGGAGTCTACAGGTGACCAACAGTGCGTCGAGGTCCGGAAGGTCCTTCCAAACGTGAAATAACTAAAGCCGGTTTCTGAGACATCATGGACTGACCAGAAAGGTAAGAAAGCCACTAACTGTCGTTGGAATTTATGAAAGCGCTCGACCAAAGGGCATGTACCATGTTGGCAAAGACACCCAAACTGTCAAAACGTATTTTGATAGGATTGATAGGAAATTTGCCAGACCGACATACATTTGTGGCTGAGCTTTAACAAAAAAAAAGACATCGAAATGTGGGCGTCATTATCGGCGAATAAGGACACCGACCTCAGCACTGTCTATCGGAATTCGAATCCAGGTCAAATCTGAATGCGAATTAATTCTCCGAACACGTAGAACATTCGAAGTGGTGATTTCCCTTTACCATGCAAATATCCCAGCCATTGCCACTTTTGTTGAACTTAATTTACGAACTAAACATTGTCCAAATACCGATTGAGGCTATGCGCCATTAAACATGACAGTTACCTGATATAAAATACTGCACATAGGCCTACATTCCCACCACAATTATGAAAAAATGTTAAAAAGGTTGTTCCATGTTAACCCGCATGCACTGTGCCAGTCTGGGGACAGCTGGTCTTTCAGGCAGGATAATGTATTTAGTCAATTCAATTCAACCCAATCAACAGAACGGATTGTGGAGATAGTGGCATGGCACTGTCTGGAGAGGACAGACATGATTATAAAGAAGGATGGAATGAGGAAAGTCCAAAATCTGCCCGATTTTGCAATTTCAGCCTTTGAATAACACCCATTGAAAACAAACTAAAGTTACTTAAATCTGAAATAAATACATGTATGAAATCCATGCATTAATATACAGCGATTAATCGATTCGAGTTCAAAGCAGATTTTTTTGATTTGCTTTAGCAAGTTGTTTTTTTCTGTTGGAATAAGGTATTTAATGGCACTTAATTATAGTGTATAAATATAGTTCATATACTTTGTTATACCAAAAAACCTTTATGAAGTCCACAGAGTGCGTTCCTCTTTTGATATAATTTTATGAAAATGTGCTTTTTCGCATATAGTCGTTAAAAACGCATGAATTACGGAAAAATGTAATTTGCAAATTGTCTGAGCAATTGCCCTTTAATTTTATTTCAGGAAAACGTGCGAAATGATAAATTACACCTATGATACGCTATTAAATTGGATTTCGGTGAACGGATTTTCATGTTTGGAACGAGTTTTTTGGTGAATTAAATCAGAATGACTCAAGTGGAAAACCATGAAAATTTTCGAGGGTAAGAAGTCAACGGAAGTTGAATAACTCGACGAAAACTACGCACACATGACCGAAAAGGGAACTGCCGAAATGTGCACATTTTACGAAGAATAACAAAATGATATGGATTTTATGAAGGAGCAGCTGCTTGGAAAAAAATCTAATTATGTCTACATCAGAAATAATGTGATTGGAAATAACGTTCTATCATAAACTACGACATATTTTATGTCAACGGTTAAGGTAAGAATGATTCAATTCTATAATTTGTACAACTGCATGTATTATTTAAACCTTCAAATTTTAATGAGAAGACATCATCACACGGACATCATACGAGCTCGTTAAGTGATAAGAAACGAAAAATTCAAGTTTCTCAGGTTGTTTTCATTTTCAGATATGCTTGAAGTCGTTCGTTCATCTCTAGTTACTAAATTTTATCACTATATAAAAAATCAAAACTGCTAATAGTTTCTAGTAAATTAAAACTTACATAGTTTTTAATTTAATCAGCAAAGTGTGACATTTTTTAAATTTTGAAGCTGGTTGGATTGTTTGGACAACCTTTATAGTAAGATACACTTGATATCACTTCAATTTGGAATTTGTCAGAAAACTGACAATTCCGAAATAGTAAATATTGTGAAAACGTTATCATTAGCACCATTAGTTTTGCTCAAGTAAATACAAGGTCAGTGCCCAACAAAGTTTTCCCTTCCGTTTCACAAGACTGGCATAAACTTCCTACATAAATGAGTTTGATTTTAACAGTATAGACATGCAGACGTTGAAATGTACCAAACAAGTTTGCGTGTACATGAACTTGACTTGAGGATACTTGATTTGGAAGTGGTATGGGGGTAGTTTGATTCAACGCACTCAACCAAGTTAAAGATGCTGCACATAGAATGTAAATAGTTTAAACAGGTTTAACTTGAGATGAGAACGGGACCTGTTCTTTCCTGTGTTTTTGGACAGCTGCTTGTGAGAAATCACAGCGAAAGCCCTCACAATCCCCCAGATCAGGCGTCATTACAAAGTTATGGGGAAATGTTATGCTGTATCTGGTTTTAGCAAACTCAAATACATGTTGACCCGCACACCCTCAAAGCCCATGACTGGAGGAAATTCTGAAATGCAGATAGAATTTGTATCAGACTGCAAACCCATGCAAATTTAACCAAGTGCTTGGCAGAACTTACTTCATTTTAACATTCGTCAAATAACTAAAACTTTCAAGACTTGAGTTTGAAAAGATCTAAGTGCCAAAAAACGGCAAAAAGAAGATCTATGAACAAAGTCTCAAAGGTACACCTCAATAATGTTGATTCCTGTATGCTCAATGCATAACATGTTTCAAATAAACGTTGCCTTACGACACAAGTTGCAACATTTTGCTGATTAACTCACAAACATACAAGTGCTTCGGCCACATACACTGTACATGTAGATGTTACTGAAATTCGAGTCTTCCATGTTAGAATCCCAGGTTACATTCGTTTACATGTCTGTGTCAATCACAGGTTACATTCATTTACATGTCTAGGTGAATCCCACGTTACATTCATTTACATGTCTAGGTGAATCCCAGGTTACATTCATTTACATGTCTAGGTGAATCCCAGGTTACATTCATTTACATGTCTGTGTCAATCACAGGTTACATTCATTTACATGTCTAGGTGAATCCCACAGGTTACATTCATTTACATGTCTAGGTGAATCCCACGTTACATTCATTTACATGTCTAGGTGAATCCCAGGTTACATTCATTTACATGTCTAGGTGAATCCCAGGTTACATTC
>JAQFYZ010002380.1:0-17320 GCA_034695085.1 Cylindroiulus punctatus
AAACATTTAGTTTCATTTGAAATTATCATATCTGTCCAAAATTATCAAAATTCAATTGCAAAAAATCACTTTTAATGTGCAGTGTTGGTCAATTCGGGTCAAACATAGGAAAACTCAACAAAATCCATAAAAACAAACAATGCATCACATGTGTTGCAAAACCAGCTGCAACTTCGAGCCAGAGTCCAATGACTTTTGATGTAATTGTAAGGAGCCCTCTGGCCCTTTGGCCATCACGCTCAAGAAAAGTTAATTTAATTAGCGAACCCTCCGCACATCAAACATTGTTGGCAATACTTATTTTTGAACAATAGACTTCTGGCTGCCTAGGGCGCCATTTTTTCTCCATTTGTCCTAATTCGCTGCCTTCAGTTTTGACAGCTTTTTTGCACCTTAAAATTTCTTCCCCCAACCAATGTCGTTGGAAAAACCTAACTATGACATTGGGGAAATTTTATTCACATGCAGCAGTTTTAGATTTCCAGCAACTGCCAATGGAACTGATTATTGCAATGCAACATACTTGAATGTCCCATATGAATTTTAGCATATACATTTTGATGATGTCATCATGATATCGAAAGTCTGACACTTGACTGAAGGTCAATTCCAAAGGGTAACTTACTGTACTACAATGTCCAAATTGACCAAAGGCTAAAATTCATGACCCTTTGGAAATTTTATTGTTTGCTAATGTATCAATTCGATATTTTGAATCGTATTTTATGGGTTGCGATGGTGGTGGAGGTCGTCAAACAATCTGAATAGACAAACTGCTAATTACAATCTGGTTTGATATGACTGCCACATTCAACTATCAGTATCACAGTATCAGCACTTGAAAATTGGTGAATTTTTCAGACAGAGTGCCCTGTAGCAATACAACAAAAAATCTAGTCAAGTAAAAACAAGTAAAAACGAGGAAAAACATAGCATCAATAGCACTAAATGTCGGTGGTGGAAAAGCACAGCTATAAATTCTGAACTCAACTTTATCACTGAAAAAAAATACAGCAAAAAATATCCTGCATTATATTCAATTCTACACAATCCATTCTGCAGTTTTACACAGAATATGGCAAAATAATTAAATATTCCGCCACATTATGAAACAAAATATGGCAGTTTTTCTGCCATACAAGTGCATTATAACTGCACTAAAATAATGCAAAAAAACTGCAGTTTTTCCACCATTTACTGCAAAAAAACTGCAGTTTTATGGCAGTATTTTTGCAATCATGGAATGCATTTTTTCTGCCATAAATAGCACATTTTTTGATTATATGCCACAAAAATGGCACTATATTCAAATATTTTGCCGGATATTTTTTGCTGGGCATGTCCACAAGAATAATTGTGCTTTATTTATAATTCCTGAACTCCACCGAAGCCAAATAAAAATGTATAATTAGAAACTAATCAGGTTTTCATGAAATGGAGAAAACCAAGTATTTAGTAGTATTCAATTGTGGACAATTTGAAATTTCCAGACAGGATCGACGCAATTTGAGGATTTGCTCAATGAGTAATACCATTTTTCCCATTATTTTAATGTGCACTTGCACTGAAAGTCTGAAACCAACCAGTTTGAGAAAATTTTGCAAAATTCATTAAATTATAACACGTCGTACATGTTGCAGCATTTCAGCTGCGTTCGAATTCCAGAATTCGCGGTGGCCAATAGGCGGCGTGCAAAAATTTGAATTCAAAAATTCACGAGCATAACTTCGAAGATATTTTCAATCGATCATATTTTTACCTGAACAAAAAACTGAATAACTGTAAAATAACAAGTGGCATGCAAGTTATGGCATGATTGTCAAGCACACACGCCGATTACCATCCCGCGTATGTGGGCCACGGGGCTGCGTGGTTATTGATGAGGAGCAATGTACCAGGCGCAGCATTTACGCACAAACGAAACAACAATAAAAGTGAATGAAAAAGCTGAAAAGGCTTACCGCTTTCGTACCACTCCTGCTCCAGGACTGGGTTGTCTCCATTGCGCTCCTTGGCCTCACATTCGGCGGCCACTTGGGCTTTGCTTTCGCCCCGCATATTTGCGTTTCAGGTCCGGCACTTTTTTAGGTTCTCGGCTTGAAAATAGCTCACATTCTCGGGCGCGTCCTACCCGCCCGAATTCGGAGAGTTAAATCCAGACCGTCCTTGGAGTACTCGCAATTTTGCCATCTGGAAAAATGCACCGACTATCAAAACCCACCTGAGCGATGAGATCATCCAGAGACCGCACCGCCATCTGTTGCCCGATAACGTAACTAATTCTGCGATGCTGCTAAACGCGGCGCACGATAGCTGTTATTGGCCCAATTTGAAGTCCAGTTCTGGAAAGGCGTTAATCTACGCTGCCAATGTAGAGGCGTGGCAGCTTGCGCCATCCAGCGACCAACACTGTCCCCATTTCTCAAAATGGAAAATGTAGAACAAGTGCACATAACATAAGCAATTCTACGATGTTTCTAAACGTAGCGCACGATAGATGTTGTTGACTCAATTTGAAGTCCAGTTTTGAAAAGGCGTTTAATCTAAGCTGCTGAAGTGCGACAAACACTGTCCCCATTTCTCAAAATAAAAAATGAACATGACCAGACCAAGATGTGTGGCGCCACCTATTGGCTGATCGGATAAACTCCACGGTGCTGTTTTAAACAGGTGTCAAATCATCAGTTATTACCCGAAAACATAAGCAATTCTACGATGTTTCTAAACGTAGCGCACGATAGATGTTGTTGACTCAATTTGAAGTCCAGTTTTGGAAAGGCGTTTAATCTAAGCTGCCGAAGTCGAGGCGTGACAGCTGGCGCCATCCAGCGACCAACATTGTCCCCATTTCTCAGAATAAAAAAAACCCTTCCCAAATCAAGATGTGTGGCGCCACCTATTGACTGATCGGATAAACTCCATGGTGCTATTTTTAAAGCAGGTGTCCAATCCTCAGGTATCTAATCAGGGCGCCACGTCTACCTGCGAATGTTGGCTGCCATTTTGCATCCAATGTTTGTGTGCACTAACAAGGGGTGGGCAAATTTGGCAACAAAAAACCTTTGGTGCTATCGGCGCGCAAATGCTTTTAGATTTTATTTTAATAATTATAATTCTTATTCAACAGCATTGCAGTTTTGTGCAGTTTTGTCCGAAATCCTGTTAACATTTCAGGTATATAAAAAGGTAGCAGCTGAGGCATCCTCGCGAGCAGGCATGACTAACCATCGGCGACCGATGTCATGTATCGCTTCTCGGCCTTTTGGCTAAGATCAAAGTGTAGTATCTGTTCTTATCAGCTTAATATCTGATACGCCCCCCATTGGGGGGCCAGAATATTAAACTGATTTTTGGAAATTGGCGGAGTGTTAGGGGCTTGCTCCACCTCTGCCGCGGGTTGGCCTGGTATTGCAGTACTTCCAGGATCGGCCCATCCCCAACAGGGGAAAATAAATAAATAAAATTTAAGAACTATCACGAACGAAGATGAGTCGATAAAAGTGACTTTAAAAAGATGCTGGTTGCGAGTGATGGCAACAACATATTTGTCAACTTTGCAACTGAAAGTATGTGTACTGCAATACCTGGATAACCTGCAGGAATGCCGAGACAAGCTCTATTCCACCAACTTCCAAAATATCAGTTTAAATTGGAAGCAAACCAACACAATTTAAAATAGAACTTACTTTAATAAAACTATTTTAAGAGAGCTACACTTCTGCATCTCTAAATCGGCATTAACTTTCAACCGAATAAAAACGTAAAATCTTAGGAAACGAAACATTCATCCTTAACTGAAAGGATTAATCGTTGGCCCAAACCTCAGTCTTGAAGCGTCAGGCGTTCACGTCCCTCTTTGTAATTCAATTCCACTTCCGGCCTACTTTGCTTTTTCTGGTACCGCGAGTGGTTTGATCCTTCTTTCCAGAAGTTTTGTCCTTCAATGTTGGCCCTTTGATAAAGTCGTCAAAGTCGAGATCCAACATTGAGCAGCCCTTGTTGATCACGTCGTGAATTTCCAACAAGCAAAAGGCGTCCAAAGCTTGCAAAAAAAAAAAAGGCAGAATGAAACAACAATACATAACTTTGCGTGCTCTTCCAGCATATGATTACACCCCATCCACACAATGCACAAATAATAATTCCGGAGGGTCTCAACTAGGTTGATAAAATAGTTTTTGTGCATCTTGCGGACAGGGTGTAAGGCTACCATTATTAACAGCAATGTAAATGTAAAATGCCCAGTTCCAATTTTTCTAGCAATATGCAAAGATTGAGGGAAACCATTGTTATCTTACAGAAATCTCAAAATTTTATTTAGAAAAGTAACCAATTTATCTGTGCTATCAATCATGAGCACCAAAAATATCAAAAAAAAATAATTCTTCAAAGTCAACTTTGTTGAAGATTCTGTTAATAGATCACATATCTATACTCTTATTGATTTTTAAAACATTTAGAGGCATTCGTCCGAAACGTCCCAACATGGCCAGCATTTTGGCATGTAAATGCCATGTCAGAGTGTAAATTCAAAATTGGTTACCATCACATTATTAACTTATTACCTGCATAGCGCAACTGCGATCTCCTTAGTGGACGTCGTTCCCAGTTTGACATCTGTTCTCCCTTGTCGAGGAACAGGCCGAAACAAAGTTTCACATAATCTGTGAGGCCTTTACCAGCAGGGTTGTTAACGTCATGGTATGGATACACATCCGGTTTCTCCTTGTAAAACTAAAAATAAGGATAGTGCTGTTTCAATTACTACCTTAAGAATGTTAAGTATGAAGGAATTCTTTACAAAAGGTACCAAGAAAAGTAATGGAATATAAAAGAGACAGTCCGTCATGCTCACCTTCTGGCACACATCACTCATATCCAGCATGTTAACCCAGTCAGACCGCAGGCGGCAAAAAGCTGGATCAAAGTTACTGAGTATGCCAGTGTCCCCGTTCATTGAAAAACCTAGCTTGACGGTTTTCCGATGGCAAAATACGGTTTCCACCAACGAGGTCCAGTGATGCGGCAGGAGGACGGTCTTCAGGGCAATCATGTCAAATATATGGACGGAGAACTTAGTTGCCACTTGAAGCAAGGCGAGTCGAGGTTTTACGCCTGGCTCGAACACGGGACGCCATTCGCAGTCAATGCCAATAATACCGACTTGCTAAAATTATAAATAACAATAATGGACTTTCTCAATGGCTAATTGTTCAAACGATTAATTTGTCTCATTTAGCCACTAAGTACACAGGAACAATGATGCTACGAACCATGCCATACTCTCCCATGGCTTTACACAGGAACTTATCAAATTTGGCCTGGTCATCGACGAAGATGATTGTTGAATCACTCAGTTTCAGTTCATAGTAATTTTCTTCGGCCGCATTAGTCTGTGGACGACTGCATTCGAAGACAAATGGCTGCCGGTTCAAAGCTATTGCCTCAACGAGTCCAGTTGGCATCTGGGCCGTGTTGAGACGCCACAGTCTGGCGCAGGCAGCGGCAGTAGTAAAATCGTTGAACTTTGGGGCCATCATGAATCTGAGAGCTTGCTGCTGCAGGTGATGTTGGTTGCCTACAAAGTCGCACACCATGTCCAGACAGTCATCCTTGGGCACGATACCGTCCACATAAATCTCTCGCAGCAGGTAGGCAAGTGTGGAACACAGCTGCATGCGGGTGGCATTTGGACACACCTCACCATCCAGCTTGTATTTCTTTGCCAGCCGAAGTACGGTTCCCTTCAGGTTGCCACGATTAAGGGCAGTCTTACCAATCTTGTACGTGCGGAACAACTCAACTTGTTCGGCCAGGCCAGGCTCGAGCTTTTCCACCAGCAAACTATCAAGAAAGCTCACAAATTCACGCTGTTTGCCTTTACTAGTACTCAGTAGATCGTATAACCTCTTGGTAGGGCTCTGGGCGTACAGTGGGAATAAGAGCTGACGCGCTGAGAAGTAATTCAGCATGTCGAGCAGGTGGACGGCACGGGCAACGCTCTCGATGGGCTGAGCATTGAATTCCAGAGCTTGTCGGATCACTGGCTCGCACAGGCCAGTGAAGTCTTTCAAGTTATAGGCCTTCAGAATTAGGTCGAATAGCTCATTACTGACGTTTAGGAACGTTATGGCAAAGGCACAGATTGAAATTCTGCTTGGTGCAGGTGCGAAGGTCCTTTCCTGAGCGAGGTTCATGAAAGCTCGCATGATGGCAACAGCCAAGGTGGGACTCTTATTGAACCTTGGGACTTTCCAATCGGAGGTCGAGGTAACGAGCTCAAGGGCCAGCCAGTAGGGGTTACCTTTGCCTTTAAAGGCTTCCTTAATACTCCAGTAGAAGTTACTGCCAGTAGAATACTCCGCCTCGATAACTGGCATCCACTTATCAGATTGTTTAACAGCCCATTCTGGAATTTCAGAAAAGTATGGAAGGGATATTCGGTCGGCCATCACGGAGTCAAGGCGAACGTCAGAAGTGGTGCTCCGTAACTGGTGACGCTCTCTTTGTCACTGTGAAACACCCAACTGTGTCCTGAAAGAAAAAGTACCCAAGTTTAAATTAAACTTTCATTATGAACTGTTGTGGACAACAACATTGCTCATGACTATTTTGTGAACACCTGCATTTTAAAAGGATGTTAAAGAAAATTCTAGGTTGAATTTTTTTCAGTAATTTTCTAACTTCCTACATGCAGGCTCATGACTTCCATATTTATTAGAAAGGCAAGGCTAGTGTCTTCAGACAAAACAACGCATCTTGACACAACTGTAGGCCTACTCTATGACAAACGGATTTACAAAATTGCCTCTCCTGTAAATTGAAAATGTTATCTTCCTCTTGATATGTATCAGCCATGTTGAATCATACGTCATGGATATGTTATCCAGCCAGTGCCAGACAACCAAGTCATGCAATATCAGAAAGGCTTCAAAAATGCAAATTACAAAGAAACACAATTACATTATGTAGTCTGTAGACTGAAAAATGCGATAGTGGAAATAGCCGCCAAATATACCACGTGCTGAAATGTAACAACTTCCACACACAAGTTTTACATACAATGTGAAGTTCTTCCATACATTGTACTTTCAACAAAGTTTAGTTTTCAACTAGGCCTGAAAGAACCCACCTGTCATCAATTAGGCCTAACATGCAGCATGTCTTTTGCATGACTTGCATTTCAAAGCTAATTTGAGGACAAATGATGCCCCTAGGCGTCATTCTGTACACAAACAAACGGATGCCAACTGATACTTCACATCTTACTTACCAATAAATATGAAAATGAACAAAAGAAAGCCGAAAACAACCCAACAGCCAAATTCAAGAAATGAACTAAATCTACAGTGACTTCGGATTGTACGGAAACCTCGAGGAGCATCTAGGGAATTAAGGATGCAGGTTTGGGTTAACAACGACCACGTTACTCGGCAGCACTGCCACCAAAAATGGTTCGAAATTTATATAAAATCGATATACGACGTCATATTACGCTAAGATTGCATTAAATTCCCCTTCGGATAATAAAACACGATGAAATAGTAGTTTAACGATTATATTTATCTAGATGAACATTGTTTTTGTAAAATGAAAAGCGTTGATAACATTTCGAAACTCAGTTGTTATGACAAAGATGTACTGTAGATAACATGACAGGTTGTCAAAATAAACATGACATCAGGTTATATAAATAACGCAAATAAATACAGATACGACTGACTAGATGAGACAGTATTCACAGGGCTCATAATTTTAAGTCCAGCATTTTCAGCGTTCTCAGGTGCTCGGAAGCCATTCTCTCTGCAACACAGCCAGGGTTGAGGTTGGCAGAATGGGTCCAAACAGCGGATTCATCTGACTCAGATAGGCGCAGATCCAAAACAGCCAGCAGCATCCCGCCGTCAGCATCGCCATCAGTCCTATGAGTGCTTGATTTTTCCCCTTCGGGACGAAAAACGGAAAAACGATCCCGATTCCTCCCCAAAACATGGTGAAGAGCAGAACGGGAACAACAGCTGCAGCCATCTTAGAATCGCTGATGACAGTGATGCCAGATAGGGATCCTGCTCCAATATTGAATTTGAAGATTTCGAAAATAAAGACAATTAGCTGTTTCAAAACAAACAAAAAATACTTGCCGCATTCTAGCAACAAAAATCTGTACCCACAATGGGCGCGTAAACTCCACAGTTAAAAAATAAACGTGGCTAAAATGCGTTGCTGTCCATATTCATCAATAACCTACCTGGTTCTCTAGTGCAGTAGAACTGGCCATGTGTGCAGGATTTCATTAGTTGAATATAGGTTTGAACTTGTCATTTTCGTTTCAAAAGAAGCAAATCACGCTATAAGCTCTCCAAGATGGGTATCTTAGAGAAAATAGCCGAAATTGAGAAGGAGATCTCCAGGACGCAGAAAAATAAAGGTAGACCGGCACCCAGCACTTTTCAAAATGCATTTTTTGCAAGTAAATATAATCTGAAATTCACTGACTTTCACTCCTGACACCTCTCAACAGCCACCGAGTACCATCTGGGCGTCCTGAAGGCCAAGCTGGCCAAGTACAGGACCCAGCTGATGGAGCCTCAAGGCAAGAAGGGAGAAAAGGTACAGGCAATGAACCCATATAACAGTTATATAACTGTTGGCAGTCTTATTTGCCTTCATGATTATTGATCATCTTTTTGACCTAACCAGGGCGAGGGCTTTGACGTTATGAAGTCGGGCGATGCCAGAGTAGCTCTCATAGGTTTTCCATCTGTCGGAAAGGTAAAAGCCGTATCCCCGCAGCTAGGATGCTGGGCAAATGGATCACGGCGCTAATATTTGGTCATGATTTTCCATGTAGTCCACGTTGTTAAACACGCTAACGTCGACGTTCAGCGAATCTGCATCCTACGAGTTCACCACCTTGACATGTATTCCTGGAGTGGTTGAGGTAAAGTGTCTGAGCCGAAGTGCCAAATGCTTTGCATAAATAATCCAATTTGCCAGCAACAGTGTCATTGCCACACTGGCACTGTAGAGAGGAATTAATTCCAACTAATGTCATGAAATCAATTCAGTACCAAGGTGCAAACATCCAGCTGCTGGATCTGCCGGGGATCATTGAAGGTGCTTCTCAGGGCAAGGGTCGTGGACGGCAAGTTATAGCTGTTGCTCGGACGTCTGATCTGGTCATCATTATGCTCGACTCCACCAAAGGCACCGTGCAGAGGTGCGTTCGCGCAAACTTGAGCTTTCCTTGAACGAGTTGTTCTGGTACTACCAGACTTCGGTAGACTACACTTTAGAACCATTGTATTCTTTTGCTTCGCTCCAGGGGATTGCTGGAAAAGGAGTTGGAGAGCGTCGGTATTAGGCTCAACAAGCCAAAACCGAACATCTACTTTAAGGTAATTACGGCAGTTCAAGAAGGTTCTTGAGACAAGTTAGGGCATAAATATTCCGTTATGCATTTAAATTCAGGTTAAAAAGGGTGGCGGCCTTTCATTCAACTCGACTTGTGTGCTGACAAAATGCGACGAGAAGCTCGTGCAAATGGTTCTTCACGAATACAGTATCCTTTTCAGCAAGAATGCTTGCTCATGGCCAATCACTGCACGATACCTCCTTAGCCCTGCGTTCCAGAGATATTTAATGCCGAAGTCCTTTTCCGTGAGGACTGCACCCCGGACGACCTCATCGATGTGATATCGGGCAACCGAGTGTATTTGCCATGCATTTATGTGAGCTAGTTTTCTGCTGCCATCACTTGCCAAATAGTGACCAGGAGGGGGTTTCTAACGAATCATTTTTACGCGCAAAAGGTTTACAACAAGATTGATCAGATCTCCTTGGAGGAAGTAAGCAGGATAGCGCACGAGCCACACAGCGTGGTGGTCAGGTGCGTTTTCAGCAGTTACATTTCACACCGTTGTATTCTATCCTCAATTTCTCAAAAACGGCGGTAATTTTCAGCTGTAACATGAAGCTAAATCTCGACTACCTCCTGGAAGTTCTGTGGGAGTACTTGGCCTTGATCCGGGTTTACACTAAGAAGAGGGGTGGTAAGCTTTTCTATGAATTTGAAAGTTCTCATGAACCACGCTGAACTTAGTCGCCTAATGAACCAATGACATTGTTCGTTGCAGAACCTCCTGATTTTGAAGGAGGGTTGATATTGAGGAGGGGGGCTTCTGTGGAACATGTGGCAAGTGTGAATCCTTTCCTTCATATATATTGTACGAACCTAGTTTGTAACAATATTTTACCACATATTTCTAGTGTCACGCTATTCATCGGACCATTACTAACGTTTTCAAGTATGCGTTAGTCTGGGTAAGGGTCAACCTATTTTTAAATTTAAAAATTACTCATGGTTCCAGTGACATGTAAGATTTTGCACATGTTAACAAATATGTTGTGCACTGCAGGGCACGAGCACAAAATACAGCCCACAGAGAGTGGGACTGCAGCACATCGTGCATCACGAAGACGTCATTCAGATAATCAAAAAATGAACATATGCTTGTTTTGTCTGTTATTCTTGACTTGATTCTGTATTTTGTATTTCGTTTGAAAGAGCCGTTTAAATAAAACTGTAAACGAAGCTCAATCACGCTGCGCATTTGTGTGCAAACAAATGGGTAGGAGCACAGGGAAGTTGGAGAAACGCATTGTCACAGGAAAAAAACGCCGACATGGCGTTCTAACTTTGGCTTGAACCGCAGCCTGCTTCGTTTGCACTCACCTGAATTCTCAAGTCAGGCGGTGCCAGCTTTGGTTGAAAGTTCCTCGGCCAATGTGGCCTGTCACTCAATTAGGCGCTGCCTGCACCTGGACCCAGCCGCCCCGCCGCAGCATCTCAATCAGATTGTCCTCGTTGCTATTGTACACCGTGACCCCCAGGTCAGGATCGCCCGCTTGCACGGATATGTCACGCGTAACTGGCAGCAGAGAAGGATGGTGTGCGTGACAGTGACACGTGCACTGCTTGATGCACTGACATATGGTACAGGTGCTGCTAAGCGTCTGCTCGGGCAGGTGGATGACAGCGCCAGTCTCATCACTGACTGCAGTAATGACAAAGTTGTCCAGCATCAGCCTGTTGTCGGGCTCGGGCGAAGGGATGTGATTGGAGCCAGGGAACATTGCCTTCAGACAACTTCCGACTGCAATCTAGCATGAAAATAGTCAGACTTTAGCAAGAGCGTGCAGGAAAGTGACATTGGCAACTTCGAGATGTCGTTTCATATAATGTCAGTATTCAATGTTGACTAACGCATTTGGGGTTGCAGATAAATCAACTTGCCTCAATTTCACTACCAAGCTGATGGACTGGGGAGGAATTTTCATCCGTGGCCAAGCCATCCTCATACTTAACTGTAAGGACCTGAAACAATTGAGGAACAGATGATCAAATTTAGTTTGAAATGAAATGTTCACTGCTTTGATATGACATAGGTCTTCAACGCAAGTCCTTGCCTCGTGTTTTTTCTTCCTTGCCCGAGGCACGACTGGTAAATCCATGTCGTGGTTATGCACGTGATATAAATAAATGATGCATGGCCACTCTGCAATCAAGAGATCTTTTCTCTTGGCTTGCGATTTCCGAATAAACCTGCGAGGAAAAAAGCAAACTGACAACACCATTGACTGTATATGAAACCCTACCCCAAGACATGCCAAGGAACTGACCTCTTCACAGTGAGTTGCATTATCGCTGGACAATTTGTATCTTTGGTTCGCCGGTTTTTGCTCTTCTCGCTCCTGCGCTTGTCGGTGTTATGTTGGCACCGGAATTCGATTTTATGAATGTTGACGCGACCACAGGCCGGAAAGGTTTTCCTAACTCGCCAGGTGGTGATGCCCATTTCTTCATACTGCCTCATCCAGTCCTGCATGTGAAAATGCTTTAAATAGGGCGTCCACCCAACTACAATTTTTGAGCCAGTGTTTACTGAACACGAAAAATGGAGAAAATTTTATACTGGCCATGCATGCTCAGCACATACGTCTGCTTTGTCTGTCGTGTCCACCTCCTTGATGCGAAATGCAGCAGTGTAATGAACATCCGAGACGTATTCACATTTCTCGAAGCGGTAGGTGTAATTCGGAGGCAGGAACGTTTGTACTTTAGGCACATCCCCCAAAATGGGCGGATCTGGCATCTAACAAGATAAACCACAATAATTACATGAGATAAACATTGTAACAAAATTTGGGGCAAGTAAAATTTAACTTGAAGACCCCGAGACTCTGATTCCTAGGTTGGTTATCCAGATTGTGGTTTCCCACGATCCAATCTTGCAGATAAATGCTGGGATAGTTCCCAAATACATTTCCTTAATCCTATAATTCCCTGTATTGCCATATGAATAATGGTAAGCGCCCCTTCACCACAATTGGCTGTACGTTGACTGTGGGGTGCCAAATAGAATATAACGAAGTCAGAATTCAAGAGCTAGGGTGTCAGTGATATACTGTGAAATACCAATCACCCAAGTATACCAGTCCTACCTTGAGCAAAACCAAAGCTACACAACGATGCATCTGGAACATCGACAGCACATGTGGCATGCATTTGCTATAAACCTCTTCGAATTTGTATCTTAGCCAAGCACATTACCATGCACCTAATTACGCAAAACAAGCTCTCCTAGCCAGGACTTAGCCACCTGCATGAACCTCATCACCTTATTCACTGCCTTCATTAGGCCTACAGTTATGCATAAACTGGCTGTCGAGTCAATTGCAAAGTCAACCCAGCTTCAGGTGGGGGCTCACCCTGAGATCAATTTCGTCATCCTCTTCCACCTCTGCGGTTGTGTACTGCTGCCCTTCCATAACGATGACACTAGGCTCGACCAAAGAGCGTCCATCGCAGTAGTCGTGCTCGAAAATCCAACTTCTCATGGTTTCTTGCGGAGAGGAAGAGTCCTCGTCGATCGCGTCTTCTTCGCGCTTTATCAGTTTTCGCTTCATGGTTTTCCAGAGCTGATCGCCTTGATTCGCGGCGTCCAGAAAACCCTCTAAACAGACTTTTCGTCTATTTGTCTGGAAAAAACCACAGTGGAAATCGAAAACTCGGCAGCCATTTGCATTTTCGAACGCAGGCGCAAAGGATGCTGGGATCGTCTGCTCAGAAACATTACCCACAATGCAAAGCTGGTGCACGTGGGCATGACGTCATAGAACAGCGCCATCTGCACAAGAAATCGCGCCAATAAAATGAGCGATTTTTTTAAAACAATTTGAGCAATGGAAAATTTGGAGAAATTTCAAATATTATAGGCCGATTACAGGAATTATATGTGGGGAAAAATGCCGCAAAATTCCACACAATCATATAGAAAACGACCTCGTGCTCAGAATGATAAAATTTACAAAATGAACCAGGGCTTTTTGACATTTTCTGGATTATCAAAATTGAAAATGTGGAAAATGATTCATAGTAACAGAGCGAATATGCAAAATATGACCTTGGAGTAAAATGCAGAAAAAAACATCGCACACTATAATATAGCATGCTTTTCACGATGTCATGCAGCTCATGCATAATTCATAATAAGATTTTCTCAACAAAAATTACACAATGCATGTATTTGTGTCAACCAACATGTAGTTTTCAACCAAGAGTCAGTTTGGGTTACCAATGACATGCTAGCAATCAGTCAGACAAATATCACGCTGATCACATAATGGCTATTTCAAAATAAAGATACTGTACATGCATGTCATAACTGCAAGAACGGTAGTGAAATGAAATAAAGCCACCTGCAAATTTTCAAAGGTCGCTAAATAAGTTTTCACTGCTTTTTACGGTTAATGAAAACAACAAAAAAAAAACACGTTGTTTACTTTCTTGCAACGTGAACATAAAATAATGCAAACGTAAAGGTCAATATTTCCTACTTTCTATACAGCATATTCGTACGTCATGAACTAGCTAGTTTATTTTTTCCAAAATTGATGACCTTTAGTAAACAGCTTCGGCTGAAAACAGGTAAAAAATAAAAATAACCCTGTTTATCACTACCTACTAGTCAGTACAACGCAATTTGCATGTAAATTTTGTACGGTATACTGAACGCTTGAGGTATATGGTGGTTTCTTGGAAAATATTTTTTTCTATTCAGACAAAATAATTATAATACTTTGCCTGTACATGTACAGATGTAATGCCCTGGCAAGAACAGTGACAACAGTGTCAACCCAGCAAAAAATATTCAAATATATTGCAATTATTTCGCCATAAATGTAAAAAAAGTGACAATTTATTTGAATATCTTTTGCTGGGAAAGAATGACACATTTGAACTAATTGGTAAAAAGATTACCAACTTTCTAATCATTTGCCATGCATGTATAAACCGGTACATTTATCTTTAATTTAATTTTAATTTAATTTTTATTTATTGTAACATTGTAATTTGAAAAGTTGCAAGTGTAGTTAAAAAGTTGGTTTCTTGAGAAATCGTGTTAATTTATTAGTAAAGATTTACTTGCAGGCTTTTTTCTTCTTTTTTTAGAAAAAGCAAGCCAAATCTTTAAAATTAAAAAAGACAGGTAGAAAAAATTTGTAAGGATTTGTAAGGATCAAGTGTAGAAAGGACTTTGAAGGAGTTTTTTACGATTTCAGTGCAAAGCGTTGCGACAAGCCTTTTTTTAACACTTCGTCATTGATATTTTCAATCGATGTAAGTAAAACAAAAATTCCATGTGGCATCAATTGGTCAAAATCCATAAATTGTTGGCATTTCCTTCCTAGCTAATATTAAATGCAAAAATTAAGATGTGTGGTTTCGGTTTTCCAAACAAGCCATCGGTGCATTATTCACATTATTTTTACAGATTTCTGTTCTTCATACAGCATGACACGAGTATGTCAATATCCGAATTTGAATTCCGAAAAGCAGGCACATGTATTCCCAACCAGATAAAAAACAGACAAACAACAACATTTCTTGACATTAGTACATTTCCACGCTTCATCAAGACGTCACCTTCTCACGTGGTGTTAGTATACCTACCTCGAAACAAGGCAATATAAAAGCACTCCGATACAACAACAACCACAGTTGCTTTTACACCAGCCATACGTGCTCGTCGGATCAATTAGGGGTCCTGGGGAGCATCACACCTTGAACCCATTTGGGAAACAGCGATGCTCTCTCTTCAACTAGCGTGAAAAGTCTGGAGACAGCAGCCAGTGATTGAGTAGAGCAATTTCGCCAGAATTCGCACCTGGATCAGCGTCCTGAACCACTTGTGCAAAGTCGTCTTTCTCCAGACAATCCTCCTGTAGAAGTTTTGGGTGTAAGTGCCCAACTCGCATCTGTGCTGTCCTCGTTGCTCCGGTGCAAATCCAATTCTTGCCAGACAATCCTCTTGCAGAAGTTCTGGACAATTCGCATCTGTGCTGTCATCCTTGCTCCGGTGCCAATCCAAATCTTGCCAGACAATCCTCTTGCAGAAGTTCTGGACAATTCGCATTTGTGCTGTCATCCTTGCTCCGGTGCAAATCCAATTCTTGCCAGACAATCCTCTTGCAGAAGTTCTGGGTGTAAGTGCCTAATTCGCATCTGTGCTGTCATCCTTGCTCCGGTGCCAATCCAACTCTTGCCAGACAATCCTCTTGCAGAAGTTCTGGTTGCAAGTGCCCAATTCGCATCTGTGCTGTCATCCTTGCTCCGTTGCTAAACCAACTCTTGCCAGACAATCCCATTGCAGAAGTTCTGGGTGCAAGTGCCCAACTCGCATCTGTGCTGTCATCCTTGCTCCGTTGCTAAACCAACTCTTGCCAGACAATCCCATTGCAGAAGTTCTGGTTGCAAGTGCCCAATTCGCATCTGTGCTGTCATCCTTGCTCCGGTGCAAATCCAATTCTTGCCAGACAATCCTCTTGCAGAAGTTCTGGACAATTCGCATCTGTGCTGTCATCCTTGCTCCAGTGCATAACCAACTCTTGCCAGACAATCCCATTGCAGAAGTTCTGGTTGCAAGTGCCCAATTCACTCCATCAACCATGCTGACAAACGTGTCCTCCCCCTGCCACCCCCTGAGCCCTTTCGCCGAGGTGCGGGGTTACCGTCCGGCGTTCAGCTTCGAGCTGCTGCTGCGGCCCTCCTGGGCTGTCTGGTGGCGCAACAACTGGACACTGAGTTTCGTCTTGGCAGCCGTGTACCTGGGGGCCATCGTGGTGGGCCAGCGGCTGATGCGCAACCGCCCGGCCTTTCGTCTGCGCAAGCCGCTGCTGGCCTGGAACACGATGGTGGCCCTCTACAGCCTGCTGACCGGCGGCCGGGTGGCTTCGGAGATCCTGGTGCATTTGAGCCGCGAGGGCTTCCTGGCGTCCCTGTGCGACCTGGGGCCCATGGAGCACCAGCAGGTCCTGGGCACCTACCTGAGCCTCTTCGCCATCACCAAGGTGGTGGAGCTGGGCGACACGGTCTTCCTGGTGCTGCGCCGCAAGCCGGTCACCTTCCTGCACCTGTTCCACCACGCGGCCATCCTGATGGTCACCTGGGCCTACACGGCCTACCCGTCCGTGGTGGGCGCCTACTTCATGGCCATGAACCAGGCAGTGCACTTCCTGCTCTACTCCTACCTGGCCCTGAAGGTGCTGCGCGTACCCACGCCCGCAGCCACCGTCCCGCTGCTGGCCATTCTGGAGCTGCTACAGGTGGTCGCCGGCTGCGCCCTCACCGCATACGCCGCAAGGGCCAAGACCGCAGGGGCTTCGTGCTGTCTGTACGCAGAGACCATGGACATGATCTTCGTCGCCTACGGTGCCTTCGTGGTCGTCTTCTCCAAGATGCTGCTGGACGTGGTCAGGCGGCGGTGGGCGGTCAGCAAGGAGAAGGCCGCTTGATGGACATCAGGTCCCAACTAAAGACTTGGTTTATGCGCGGAGCATCTGTCAGCTGGCAGGACAGCCACCAGTAGAGATCTTCTTGGAGGGAGTTCCTGGCAAGTGTTAGTGCGGTCCTCGATCGGGTTACACTTAGGATTGCGTATTTATTCAAATCACGACGTATATATGTGAAATTCTGTTTCTGAATGTATTTTTTCTGAATAAAACTAAACGCTCGTTTATCAACAAAACAAAACGGTTGCATGATAAGTGCTTACATCTCGGCGTCAATGGCCGCAGATCACGATGCTAATATAAATGTAATGGGTGGGTCGAAAAGATGTTGACACTTATTTGGGATTGGTACGACTCAATAAATCATGTCATTATTCAACAGTAGTTGCAACAGGGTTCATACTCAAATTTACAAAATCATTTCCCTGACTTTCCCTGACAACCCAAGTAAATTTCCCTGACTTAT
>JAQFYZ010002381.1:0-17317 GCA_034695085.1 Cylindroiulus punctatus
ACTAAAATTATAAGTACTTTATCATAAAACCATCAAATGAGAAGTGAACTTATGTTTTTATTCGCAACAATATCTCAGAGTTGGACTAGTGGGAAGACTTTCAACCTTTGTGCATGAAAAGTGATTCAGGGCAAGAAACATTTTTAGCGTGCAGGACCATCAGAACGTGTAGCTAGCAGCGAGTAGCCTGTAATAAGCAATTTCCTGCCTTGTGTGAATTTGGCTTCCAAAGGCTAGCAACAAAGTTTTATACGTGATGCTTTTAAACAATATTTTCAAGGTGTCGGTAAACAGTATTTGGGAACTTAGTTCAGTAAGCTACTAGCGTCCAATAAGACGTTATTGACCAGTTTCCTTCTCAGAAGTGTGGCTGTCTGAAGTATGTAGTTGATCAAGATAATTTTTGCTTTAGCAAAATGAATTTCATTTAAAAAAAGTGACGATTGTGCATGTTTGATTCATGTTGAAAAAAAGGAGTTTACCAGCTGTAATCACCTCAGTGTTGTTCAGTCCATGCAGACTGGGAGATTGCAGTCTAATCAATATTTCTAGTTAATAAATTTATATATACTTGAAAATATACACTAGGACCTGCACAAACGAGGATTTTTGAATTCAACGTATCTGCACTTATTTATTGGAAGAAAAGTCAGCATTTGCTGGAATTTCAATATACATGAAAGAATTTCCCTTCACCATACAATGAAGAGTATGAGGCGCAGTCATTGTTTTGGTCACACAAATGCCCATTTTGCAGAAAATTGATGACAAATGATGGATAGTGTTTTACAACACAGCAGTGAGGACATCACCGTGTTTATCATTATGCAATTAAATAACGGGATCATGGGAATGAAAACTGGCATATTGGAAATAATATTGTTCGCTAATGATTACTTTCCTACATTCGTCAGGGTTCACGTGGGCAGGGCACAAGCCATGCTAGGAATGTGACCTTGGCATACATGTTATTCAATGGCGCCATTTTAAAAAGTGATTTTCAAAACCCACTGAAGTTGTTACCAGTATCCAAAAACCCGGCATGCAATTAGCAATCCCAAATTACAACTCACCTTTGGCCTCGACAGATAAGTATTCAAAGCATTCCAACAACTCCTGCTCGTTCATCCCACCTCAAAACAACAGCACGCTTTGCGAAAGAAAACGCAACACTATTTATAGAAGAAAAATGTCCGGCAGACGACGCTTGATTAGCTGAAACGCCAACGGCGCTCTTGTCAAATGCGCTGCATGTTAAAAGTGCCATGTAATGAAAATACCGGAAAATAATCCAGATAGCCAATCAATTTGGAACTGTTGTACTTGATATCAACATGGCAACGAATTCAGAGCTTGCTCAGGATGAACTGCTCCCTTTGGAGCCTTCCCTGAGGAATGTCATTGATCAGAAATCCCTCAGATGGATATTTGTAGGTGGAAAGGGAGGTGTTGGAAAAACTACTTGCAGGTAATGACATGTACAAAATGGGAAATGCTAAAAAATGCAGCCAAAAATATGGTGCAGTAACCATATTTTGCACTCAGAATTCTGCAGCAAAATTATTTAGGCAGGGTATATAAATGCCCGCTTATGTTAGTTATAACCATGGGAACGATCGAACTAAATAAAAAAATATTTTTGTGTTCATTCTTGTCATGTGTAGTTGCAGCCTGGCTGTGCAGTTGGCTAAAGCACGGGAAAGCGTCCTGATTATCTCAACTGATCCAGCTCACAACATATCCGATGCATTCGACCAGAAATTCTCAAAAGTGCCTACAATAGTTAAAGGTTTCGACAACCTATACGCTATGGTAATTGTTGCTTTCTACAGCGAACAAATTAGACAGGGCCGTCCACACCATGCTCAAAAACTAATTTATCAACTTAGTTGGGGAACCTCCGCGGCTGGTTTCATAAGTCCAAAAAACTGATTCTCGGATTTATGAAACCAGTCCGGAAAGTTCATTTTTACAATGAAATGGATGTACATGTACAGGGTGGGTCGGATAAATCCAGTAAAAATTACCCTGCATACACTTGCTGTGGTCAAGAAAAATAGTTTAGTTGCAAGTACTCTAATCTGGACCCATTTCGTACATAAATGCGCGGTATGTGCATGCCTATGTCTGAAATTTCTGGAAAGCGTGCCTCAAATTGAATGGATTTCTGGGTAATTTCACAGGAAATTGATCCAAATTTGGGTTATTCTGAACTGCCAGATGAATATTTCGATGAAAATGGTAAGTTGACGAAAAAAAAATTAAAGACGTCCTGCTGCACTTACCACAAACTAGTTTTACAACCGTCCCCATCTGACCTTCCATACAGATTACATGAAAGTTGGTAAATCAATGATGCACGAACTTCTGGGCGCCTTTCCTGGAATAGATGAAGCAATGAGTTATGCAGAAGTAATGAAGTGAGTTGTCTCGTGACATTAGGAATCTTTACCTGAAAATATTGCTATGACCTCCAATGTTGCATTTCATTCGCCCAACCAGATTAGTTCGTGGAATGAATTTTTCCGTGGTCGTCTTTGACACTGCACCAACAGGACACACCCTCCGCTTGTTGTCATTCCCGACCGTCGTCGAAAAGGGGCTCGGAAAACTGCTAAAACTGAAGAACCAAATTAGTCCATTCATGCGGCAAATTGGATCGCTACTTGGAATGACCGAGTTTGACCCAGATCAAATTTCCTCACGTCTAGAAGACATGTTGCCAATCATTCAACAAGTGAATCAGCAATTCAGGGACCCCGTAAGATTATACGCCTTTCATAAAATCTTTAACATGAATAAAATTCCCCCCAATTAACCAAATCATATTCTTTCAGGACCAGACTACTTTTATTTGTGTCTGCATCGCCGAATTCTTGTCATTATACGAAACAGAAAGATTGGTCCAAGAACTGACAAAAGCTCAGATTGACACGCACAACATCATTGCCAACCAGTTGCTGTTTCCAACAGCTAATGAAAAGCCATGCAGAATGTGCGCTGCACGATGTCGCATCCAAGGGAAATACCTCGATCAGGTTAGTGTTTCTCCCAGGCGTAAAAAAAAATTCGATCCGGTTTTTCTGTAGGCACCGCAGTAGTGTAAATCCCTCATGTTTTGCAGATCACTGATTTGTACGAAGATTTCCATATCGTCAAACTGCCTTTGTTGGACCGTGAAGTGCGTGGGGTTGACCAAATTGTCGAGTTTTCGAAGAATCTTCTGACGCCATATAATCCGGAACAAAAACCTTCAAGTACCTGATTCCTATCGGTCGGTCTTCTGTAAAATTAATACTTTGTTAACTTTTGAAGATGTAAGATGTCCAAGTCCGCATTGAGTTATTAATTTAAGTTGGGAAAATAAAATTTGTATACGTCTTCGGTCTTCTGTAAAATTAATACTTTGTTAACTTTTGTTGTAAGATGTAAGATGTCCAAGTCCGCATTGAATTATTAATTTAAGTTGGGAAAATAAAATTTGTATACGTTCACAATCAGTCAATAATTGTTAAAAAAAACATTTTTTTACCGCTTTTGAATGCTGTATCAATAAGTTGTCCTGTCTTGCGGAAAACATTGCCACCATTGTGAAATAAAGAATCACCAGTAGAACCAATCCAGACAGTGCAGCTTCATACAACAGCTTGGGGGAAAATACTGTCCACACGAAAAGGTGGTATCGTTGTACAAAGGCCACTGCGCAATAAAATGCCCATGGAAGCGTGCGGCTCAGCAGCAAAATGAAACTGGCTAACATCAGGTTTTCTTTAAACCTAGGAATGAAAGCACTGCAGTGAAATTTTCCGACTTCTTAATTTTCCTTATTCAACAACTTCAATGATCTTTAATCTACGACTGTTCTTATAAATGTAGCTCACCAACGTGGATCTCGGGTGTTTAGAACAACGCTCAAATTAAGTAACCATGAAATTGGCCCTGCATATGTCGAGCATGTCAAGAGCACTCCAACAAATGCTGGATTGTACGAATTCAGTCCTACGTATCCACCAGCCAAGTCGATCCTAGCCAAGCTGTTTGAATTGCCCTTGTAAGAAATACATGGTCTGGTAACACGAATCAAGCATGCATATTTCAAATCTATTTATTATGAGCATTGCACTCACCTGATAGAAGAATGAACATTGCGCTAAACCGAGAGTAAGTAGGGTGCAGTCAACGACCGTCATATTCTCGTCCTCCATCGCCATCTTTGTGAAAATTGCTTGCTGAAGTACGGTTAAAGCGATCAAAGCGATGTTGTGAGGCCTTAAGATTAGCGCTGCCAAAACGATCCAGCTGGTCAAAAAGCCATTCAAGAAGGTGGTCGGGGTGGAATCGTTTGTCTTAAAACAATTGGAAACAAGGAAGATGCCAATGAGGCTGTAGATCACCTTTGAAACTGTAACAGGCCTGCTCAAAACAAAAGTAAATTTCACAATGCTACACAAATTTCTCAAAATTTTAGATGGCACTTTGAACTTACAAGAGTAATGTTATGAAAAATGTTTCTGGAAGGTCTAGAAACCCTGCAGACACCCTGTAGACATAAATTAAGGCAGCAATGATTGCAAGAAATATTCTTTTGGGCCATTCATGGTGCCTGCCTCTAAGTACGACAATAGATGCTAGACCACAAACGCAGCTCAGTGACAGCCAAATTCGGTGATCAGAACTATTTGGAGAAAATCAGAGTAACAATTTAACCAGTTGCACTAGTATGAAAATAATGCAGATAGATTTACTTACTCATTCAACGAATCGCCAAAATCGGGCAAATGTGCCCATTTATCGCCAGTTGAATTCCAGCTGCGGCACATCCGAAGTAAAATGATGATGCCGAATATCCGCATATCGGATTTGCCGAGTTTTTGAATGAAATCAGTTTGATCCTCTTTTGAGGTGAGAAAAAGAAAAAACAAAGCCGTCGTCGCCAGACAGTACCATGTCTGATGTTCTTCTTCCACAAAACTGCTGGATGCCAAGCTGGCAGAGTGGCCAATTAAAGCACACCACAAGAAAATGGAAACGCGTGAAAATGATTGGAAAGCTGGGTGCCTCATGATGCAAAATATGAGGAAAATTAAGTTCAGCCAATGAATTAAAATCGCAATCAGCATTTTGGGCATATCATAATTGGTAGACTTGGCAGCCACGATTTCACTAAATGACGACATTAAACGAGAATAATTAACCAAAATGTCCCGGGGGTTCTCGCAGTCTGCTGCATCGGCTTGGCGGGAGCAGTTATTTGCGAGCCAGTGTTCGTGGTGTTTCCTAGCGAGGTAAAATTCTGCCACATATGTATCTACAGAAAAGAAAAGGAGTGCAATCTTCTAAGCTAACAAACAAAAAAGTCAGCACTTTTTACAATACATATACCATTTATAAAAACACTCACCCAAGTCATCAGCCAGATATTGCTTTGCCACTTGCAACACTTGGTGCACGTTTGCAAGTGCCAGGTAGAGCTTCTGTCTCCACTCCAGAAATTCAAAGATCGGCGTGATAAGTCGCCCAATGTTATTTTTTGGTATGGGGATACCTAAAAGCGCAGCCAAGCTAGGAACCACATCTATTTGCAGTATGTCATTTCTAGTCACTAAAGTTGAGGAAACTAATGTTTATCAAAAATTGAAAAAGGTAGATAGAATGCCAGCAGACTTGTAACTTACCATTGGGATTCTTCTGTAAAAAAGGGCTTAAAAAGACAACTGGGACATGAGTTTCTGCTGAAGATGCTCCACCATGGCTCCCAGCATCGCTCATCCCATGGTCCCCACAAACTATGATCATTGGTGGCTTGGAATTGCTCGTGGCAGGTATCTAACAACATTGATTATATTAATTTTATTTCAATTAAGCAAAATCAGTCAAAAATCAAAAAAAAATGCACCCCACCTCATTTAGCAAGGCTAAATAAATACGTTTGATAACATCATCCATTTCCCGCAATTTGGGTCCAATCAAAGAGCTCTGTGGTCCAGCCACGTGCCCGATATGATCCATCCCCAAATAATGGAGTATCAGAATATCCCAGTCTGTCTGTTTTAATTCGGCACTTAAGTGTCGTGTAACATTGTCATCGACCTAAAACCGAAGACTATATTAAAGATTAAACCATACTTTCACTTTCTAATTAGAGAATTGGGAAGTCCTACCTCAGTAAAATCTGTTACAAAAAACGATGTGGTTCCTTCACTGCGTGAGAATTGATCGTGAAAGAGTCTCATCCAAGTTTCGTCTCCATAACACACGACGGTGGATTCAGAGCGAATTGCTTGCTCTATCAAGTTATCTTCGACTAATTGCGATGAATCAAAATTTAAAAGGACATCAATGTAACCAGGGATTGTTCCTGTTGTTATCGCCTAAATAAACCCACAAGACATGGGCATTTCATGCATTATTATTGGTACATCTTGTACAAATGAAGAAAAATAAATAAAATCAAGGCACTGCAAATGATCTTGACAACAATGACATTATGAACACTTCTGATAAAAGCAGGAAATCAGTGGATTTCGCTATTTGAGGCTTGATGATGGCACTGCATGCAGCCAACTGTTGAGTCTATTTGTCCTTGACAAACAGTTTGAGCAAATCACGAAGACGGTTCAATCTGAACAAAACACTGGTACAACCCAAATTAAGATTCACTCTATAAATATTTATTACCTTAATTCTTGGTAGAGTAACAGTGGGTGGATGTGCCTTGGCCACAAAACCCAAAGCTTCTCCTTTCGCCATTAGCTGCTGCAGAAAAGGCATGTTGTCACTATGTTTTTCATCGAATATAAAATCGGCTCTCAGAGCATCTATCACAATTAGCACTGTTCTTCCAACCAGCGGTGACAACAGCGGAATTTCCGAGCTATTTTCATTTTTGGCCGCATTTCTCCGAGGCCAAACCGAACCTGGAATGCCAGGTTCGGCTGCCATGTCATCATTCGACGAATGATCGGGCAAAAATGATTTGATAGGAAAGAAGCCTCGCATGAATAACAAAATGCTCGCGATGTGCGAACAACATGTTATCAGTAATAACACGTTTCCAGAGATCTTCATTTTACCAATTTTGACATCTCTCGTTCTTCCGTCCAGGGCCCTGTTCAAATGAGCAGACGATTCTAATCATGAGTACGGAATCCTTACCAGGAAACGACGAAACCGTCACCTCCAAGGGATTCCGTAGAGTTTAAAATTTGTCACAATCCTTTTCATTTTTATTATCATCTTTTGGCACATGACTTAAACATAAATAAAAAATAATTGAATAAAACCAAGCATAGGTCACAACCCCATCCAGTGGACCAACTAGTGCACCACCAAGGTCACGACTAGCGCATGCACTCATGTAGGGTTACAACCATAACAGTGGGTCACCATGTAAGGTCACGAACTCACGAATAGCAGGGGCGGATACAGCTTTTTTTTCAAATGGGGTCCGTCACCAAAATTCGACCAATATATAATCGAAACGGTAATTTATGACATGACATGACCTCTTTTTCAAGTCTGCAGTGAGCACATGTACATGTATATGGAAGCCTAAATATACATGTTTAAAAAAATATTTGCAAAAACAGCTCACTTTTTTACATTTGTTTGCAAAATTATTGCAAAAGGCAGCTTTGGCTACTTTGCTGAATTTTTGCATTTTTTTGCAAAAATTTTGCTAAACCAGTTTACTTTTTTGCATTTTTTTGCCAAAAATTTGCAAAACCAGTTTACTTTTTGCATTTTTTTTGCAGAAAATTTGCAAAACCAGTTTACTTTTTTGCAAAAATATTCGATTTATTAACCATTCTATCAAGTATGAATTTTTATTTTTTTGGTTCCAATCTATCTAGTGTAAATTTTCTATTTTGCCCAACGGAGTCCTGACCCCTGGAACCCGCCACTCCAGGTTAGGTGCACCATCAGTGGACCACGTTCCAAGGTTATACATGTACAGTGTAGCAACAATGCACCACATCAATCTGCATGCATGCCAGGATAAAACAAAAATTTGACAAAAAGCACTGGGCCGCGCTAAGTTGCACCCCTTGACCTGCCTAGCTCAGCAACCACTGCCAGCAACCGAGGGGTCAAATGGCACGTAAGCCTCCTCACCACGGCAAGGTGGCGGCCCGTCGAGGAGCTTTTATAAAATGATATGGTGCTTATTTGTTCACGGGTATGTAATTAAATTCGTACTACAATATATTATACAGCGATCGCAGTACATGTAGTTTTAAAACACGCTGAGCCACTGTATGTATTATTGGGATTATTGCAGCAGTAACAACCATAAGACGTGGTCATAACGAATTTCTTCACGTAGACCTATACCAGTCATTATGATGATGAGTGTAATTCAGAAGTTACCGTGAAAAGGTAAAAGCCGAAAGAACAAATCAACAGGAATTTAGAAATCAAAAAAATTCGGACCTGAAGTTGAACTTCTAACCATGTTCTAACCTTGAGTTTTCCCGCATTATTTCGAAAACGCTGATTTGAACAAATGGATAAATCGCATTAGATAGTTCTTACCTTAGACTAGGGTATTTCTCACGTCACAGGGCAATTGAATGCATGCTTGCATGATACAAGATATATCGTCAAATGACTAAGTAGGTTAGGAGATTGGGGCCATAAAGACCTATAGACATGTATTTACAATATACAATTAGCAGCAAATCCAAATAATTATCCAAAACGCGTACATGTACATGAATTACTCGCAGGCATATGAGGCCAACTGCCTTCCATCTTGACATACCATATACACTATGATCGTGATGACCTCAACCAAAGCAGACAAGACAGTTCAATTGAAAGCAAGACTTATGGCGCATTTACTTCTAGCCTAACAGACAAATTTCAAAAACGAGGACCGTTCATAAATGATGAAGGGCGGCTCATAAACCTCGCTTAATAGTTTTATACTGAAAACAAATATCGCCAAGTCAAGGAGCAACAATCAATTTCGATGCAGCTTCCTGTAATAAATAGAGGCTTATCATTCGGTCGATGCAGAATAACAATTTATTGTCATTCATATACAAATTTCATAAGTGTCAGCTAACATGAAACTGGCAGAAAAATAAAGGGAATACAACTTTTTAATTGACATAAATAAAGGCTTTTGCGTATAAAGAAATTTCTGTATTCGCCCTTTAACCAGATCACCTTGGCACACAATGATTAAAAGACAGGCGTTGATACAATCAAATATAAAAACACTGCACCTTCTTTGGCAAAAGGAGGAAAAAATGGCAAACTGCTAATAAAATCTCTAAATCCTGTTTTTTTTTTCCAAAATTATCTCATGCAAATACGTATAGCTCTGTTTTTAATTATATAATAAATTCTATATAGTTTGGCAAACAGAAATCTCACAATATGAAACTGGCATATGCAAGGAAGCTTTTATACAGGGGCTGTTCATGGGAAAAATTTTCTCATGCAAATATCACTGAATTATCATAGCCAGATTGCAATAAGATGGGAATAGCATTCATTATTTATCCACGACTCCACTTTCTGACGTCACAGGACAATTGAATGCTTGCATCATACAAGATATATCGTCAAATGACTAAGTAGGTTTGGAGATTGGGGCTATAAAGACCTATATATTTACAATATACAATTCCATAAATGGCACTCATCTTGACAAAATAAACTACATTTGTCTACTTAAAGAATATACAGTATAACGTTTTTGTATTTCAACCTTTGAGTTTTAAAGTTCCAACTGAATTAAAACTATGTTTGGGAATACTGTTGGAGCTAGACTGTCAAATAATGTTGGCCGATATAAGAGTAACTTATAGGAAAGCTTTGTGGAGATTAAATCCAAAAAATTGAGATCATTCATAACACATAGCGGGATTTTATGAAGTTTCACTTGTATGCCTGGCATTTGAAATACATGTGCAGCACATGTGTTAGATAAATTCTTGATTAATTGGGCTTAGGCATGTTGCCAGCACCTGAGGGTCTCCCATCCCACGCCAAAACCTGCTTAATTTCTGCATGCAACATTTTTGCTTACTTTCTTAGAAGCGGACATGTTCAATTTTGTTGTAAAATTGAAGTTTTTTTTTTGATTTCCATCATGTGGAAATCCACATGACAACCTGCCACCTCGCCACAGAAGCTGCATTTGCAAAGTTTACTTATCTCACATCCAGCGCATATTTTTCCAGGTGCTTCAAAAATATGGGGTACAACTTGCCGCAGCTGGTATTTGCGAACTGCTGCAGGTTTCTCCGTAGCGGTTCCAGAAGATGCTTGTAGAGATTCTCTCCGAGATTATACTGAACAAAGGAGGCGAAAATAGACGGATAAGCGACAATGACAACAGCCTTGAATATAGTTCAGTGGCAGTAATTACCTGTTCAAATGTTTCGTAAATGGCTTTGAATGCTGGCTGCCTGTTGCTGTGAAACACAGACCGACTGCCATGAACAGTTGCTACTCCGTTCCTCTCGGCCGACTTGCAGATGCTCGTGTACATGCAGTGGTCAGAACGATAGTTCCACTCGCAGGGATATACAAATAACTTATCTGATTGAAACAAAGAAACAATGCCGATATAGAGGACAACATGGTGTAGGATAACAAAAAGAAGTTATTTTTTTAAACTAAATCACAAATAATGCATTTTTCTGGACTTTTTTTTAAAAAATGTCAAACATGATGCTAACGTCAAAGGGGAATTGTTTTTTAAAACCATAGAACTCAAAAATATAGGTAATACATTTTCACAAACAGATTTGGAGAAATAAACTAATAGTAATAAGTTCAACAAATCAACTGAATTTATCCATTAATTTTAAAAAAAGTTAAGAGGGATTTTGAAATCCTTGCCTGACTGTCCCAGGTTCCCCTTGAATGAATAATTACTTAAAACCCACTAACCAGGATGGTCGTGGAAGAGTATGTTGAGGATGTCTTGGTCGCCCCAAGTAATCTTCTGCTTGTACTTTTGGTAAATAGGCGTCAAATGACTCTCCCAATGGAATGCTCGCATTCTGGTCAGGTTCATGAGCATTACACCAGAATTCACACCTGCCGCAGAAGCAAATAAGCAATTGAACGTTAGAACTCGGCAAGGCTACTCTTTCCGATGCACGGGTCAGTAAGTTTTTTCGCAATCATACCCAGGGGTTTGAAGTAAGGATGCTGGGCGAAGCGGTTGTACCATCCCGTGGCATAGTCCTCCTGTTCGGGACTCATGGCAGCCAGCTGCGAGGAATTCATCTGCTCGAAAAACTGCCATATGTCGTCCAGTGGTCGAAGGAAGATGACGTCGGTGTCTACGTAGAGGGTGGCGTCGATATCGTCCAGCATGGACTGTGAGGAAGGGAAAAATAACATTTTTGAACAAAACTGGATGCAGAGCCATAAGACGCCAGAAATGAAAAAAATAACATACGGGAATGAACAGGCGCTGGCTGGCGCATAATTTGAAGAGATTCTTCCACTCATCGGCCGTGCCATCTTGGGGAAAACTCAACGAACGGATGGAGACGCGGACTCGTTTTTGAACGTCCTTCGGCCAATTGGAAAACTAGAACACAAACAAAAGAAATGGTCAAAGCTTTGCTTGTGAATGGGAATTAAACACAAATCTGTTGGGGATAAAAAAAATACTACTTTCTGAATCCTGAAATTATTAAAACCCGCAACAAGACCTCAATCACCCTTCTGCGACTGAATTAAAAACTCCACCTTCAGATGCAGAATCAAGTTTCAAAAGGAGCTGCGTGCACATTTTTACTTCGACTTCAAATACAGTAACATACTGTATCAATTTCCTTTTTATTTGGGTATAAGGTTTTTGGACTAATGTACTCCCTGAAACCACGCCTATAAGTGAATATTGCATTTCATATTGAAAAGATTTCATATTAAAAAAAATTATAAATAACCATGACGAAATGCATCGAGAATTTTTTAAACGCTCGATTACCAATAATGCAATTTCAAATATAGTTTACAATTAAAATTCTGGCCTACAATAACATTTTTATGACCAAATATAAGGAGTTTGGATGACATGTAAATTCCCTGACTTTTCAGGTCGTGGAAATCCTATTCCAGTTCTAAATTTCTGAAGGGCGAGAAGTGCTCTGCACAGCAGGGACTTTGACAATGGATGAAAATATGTCAGAAACAGTTCTGATTTTTTCCCAGCTCATTTTTATCTCTTCATCCATCATCTCAAATAAGTGGGGGATTGTTCAGTGGGGCTTTGTCTGCAATGGCATTGAAAGTTTCAAACCACGTTCGTTTTCAAAACGCTGGAAGCCACTTTTTAAAAATAGCATCGAATTTCTGCACAGCAAGAGGGGCTATAAGCCATGCGTTTAGAAACACTGAATCGAACTGTGACATCTGACAGTAGTCAGTTTTGAGAGGCTGTTTGAGTGAAGGGGAAACAATTGTCAACAAAAGCTGTGGCATCAACTCTCAAGCGACAAACAAGCATCGTGCAGCATGTTGGTCCAGCTGCTTGGTAAACTGCACGAAAAATATTTGTTTTTTATTTTTATTGTTAAATAAAAAAAAATTAAAGTCAATTTGGAAAAGTTAGTCACACCAAACGTCAACCAGGCGTTTCTATCAAATGCCATAAAAACCACCAAAACAAGCATGCTGGTCCAGCTTCTTTGTAAAGCACACGAAAAATACATAACAACAAAAATAAAATACAAGATCCAGTCAATTTTATAAAAGTCGAGTCACAACAAACGTCCAGTTTATCAGATCCCAATCCCATAAAAAACATGACAAAAAATAACAACCACCAAAACAAGTCCTGGAGCAACCCAACATCCATTCACCTCTTTTTCCCTGGGATAAAAACGCCCGAAGATGCTCAGGGGTCGTGACCCTGTGCGGGTAGGAGTAATGCCCCATGCATCGCTCCGTCCCTACACATACCCACAAAGCAAAAAAAAAAAAACTGCATCCATCTGCCTCAAATTCCCACTCATCCGCTGCTTGAAGAGCGTGAGTCTTCTGGGGTTGAGACCAATTACAGGCCGCAGCACGCGCCACTCCATCAGTCCCCTTTGACCTCCCCCCCTGCTAATTTATTCAAAACGCTGCACTTTGCCAAAATGCAGGCGAGTGCGTGAGAATTTGCTGCAAACCCGTTTCGTGCCACCAAACACCTTTGGGGCTGAGGGGGAGGCAGCCAGGGGTCCATTAAATGGTGGCAGCTTGGCATTAAAATGTGGCTCACGTACCAGCTCAGGGGAACGCTATGGATTCGCTCTCACGAGGGAAAGCATGGGACGCGCACAATGTTAGCGACATCTGGGCCCAGGAAAATGGGCTCAATTCCCATTTGGGACAAGGTAGCCAAAAGGTTCTCACAGGAACGGCCGCCAGTGCTCCTCCAAACATCATTAATTTGGGGGATCTCACCCAGCGATTTTTAATTTACTGGCATGGCCCCCCTCTAGGCACTGACCACAGGCTGACCACGTAATTTTTTTATTTCCTTGATTCCCAGGACGTGATACCCCTGGTGTTTTCATCGATGAACACATTTGCCTTAAAACAAATGTTAACAGCAATTTTTAATTTGCTGGAATATCCCCCCACCTTTAGGCATTGACCACAGACCACATTTCCCCAATTTGCGGGACTTGATGTCCTGGATGAACACATCTGCCAAGGAATATACTTACATGTACTACATTTTTAACAAGTTTAACACAACTGCCTTAAGCAGTGTTTAATTTGCTGGGAGAGCCCCACCTTGATGCATAGATCGCAGGCTGACCACACTTATAAATAGCGATTTCCCTGATTTCCAGGAGGTGAAATCACCTTACAAAAATGTTAACAGCAATTTTTAATTTGCTGGAATATCCCCACCTTTAGGCATTGACCACAGACCACATTTCCCCAATTTGCGGAACATGATGTCCTGGATGAACACATCTGCCAAGGAATATAGACCTACCACATTTTTAACAAGTTTAGCACAACTGCCTTAGGCAGTGTTTAATTTGCTGGGAAAGCACCACTTTGAAGCATAGATCACAGGCTGACCACACTTATAAATTGCTATTTCCCTGATTTCCAGGAATTGATGATCTGATGTTTTTATGCATGGACACATCTGCCAAGGAATGATGCCAAGCTATTACTAAACATTCCAGACATTTCTTGAACGAATTTGCAAATGGTTTTAAACTGGATCTAACGGATGTTCACACCAGAATGGCCATGTGTTTATGGTTTGCATGCAGCATTTCTGCTTTCAACCAAGATTTCAATGAATCAAAAGAAATGCTGTGCTTGTCAGTTTAACAACTTAATTCTAATGCAGAGATTTCTTTACAGCAAAAATGTGTACTGCAATCTTTCTCCCCCAATTAATCATGCTCTTAGCAATTTTGCTTTCTGATCCTTGTGATCATCTACATGTAAGTCTTGTTTCTTCCTCTTTCAAACAAGTTTTTGCTGCTTCTTAGAATGAGAAGTCCAGATAGCCCTTCACAATTCCTTGAAATCTACCTATCATTTAAATTTCGATAATTACCAGGTACTGTGGTCACCCTGGACCTCTCAAATTTAAGGATATCACATTAAAAAACGAGTAGGAAATAAATGTTGCTAAATTGGCGCAAATTTCTTGTGGACATTCGGTGCCTGGCAGGAAGTTGGAACATGTGCAGGATATTATTGGATAAAAAAAACCTCAATTATGGAGGCAGCTGCAATGATAACAATGGATTTCCTAAATTGACAGCTCGATATGTTTGCGAACGTTTTTCTACCTCTGAATGAAATTTCGGCTTCAAGGACTCCTCGGTGACGATGACCAGGTAGAGAGACGACGACATGGTAGAGGCAATTGCAGATTTGATCACAACCAAGCTTTCGTTGAACCGATCCCCGCAGACCACAAGGGTCAGGACTAGTTCTTTACTTTTCTCCCTGTGCAAAACATAAATAAAAACCATTACACGAGGAAAACGTGGACGTGGGCAAATATTAAACGACCTAGATATTCCAAAATGGCAAAGTTTTAAAACGACCACATTGGGGAAGGTGGTTTATTAATAGCGACATAATATGGGTCACTGGCCGTCTGCACACTTTCAAAAAGTAAATGTCTGGTCATATAAAAGGCAAGAAATCTTGCATTGATAACACCTGGGGGGCGTCAACATTATACTTCTAGTTGCATGCGAGAAAACTGGATTTAAATGGTTATCTGCACATTTGAGCATTTTGGCGTGGCTCGGTTCAAATCAAGTTTTTCAAACTCAATTACATGCTGCATATGACAAGCAATATCTTTATAGGTGACTATTAATACGTTTGTTGAAGGCCTGGCTGCATGAGCTGCCAATCTTGCCTGTTAGCATTTGCAGCCAAATTTCTGCCGCCATAAAAAACTTGTCCGATTATAAAATACAAGAATGATTATTTATGGGAGTTTACAAAATAGTAAAACGTCTTAATACACACGCAGTGCATTTACCATTCATATAAGAAGCAAAAATATCATGACAGTAAGATTAAACATCAATTCTGACAACTGCATCCCGAAGAAAATCGGGATGTGAAATCTACTCATAGAAAACTTTTACTCACAGGCCTACGTTATCATAACTTTTAACGGATCATGGATGACTGACAAGACCTACAGTTCAAATATTGACAGTGTTAGTCAGACTGCCAAGTTACAACATGATAATAACGATCTCATGTGAATAAAGTTAAATTATTGACATTGAACAGATGGTTTACTGCACAACTGCAAATCCAGTTTTTCAAATTGTTCAGAATCACGGATCAATGATTTCATTTCCCTGAGTGTTTCAATAAGTTAAACATCCCACATAGTTGAATATAATAATTATATTACAAAAAGCACATGCTTTGCACCAAATAACGTTACAGTGTATGCTATTGGCCTATATCGAAATTTCCAAGTACATGCATCATCAGTCCCAGTTTCTGTGAAGGTCATGGTTTGGGCACAACTTACAGTACATCTAATTATACCCTATGTGAATATCAGAACACAGATCTAACTCACACTAGACCTACATGTACTTCAACATCCTTATATCAATCGATGTGATAAGTTATAACTGCAATGGATCATGGATGACGAATCAACTGGCAATATTTGACCTATGGTTCAAATATTGACACTGTTAGTCAGACCGGAAAGCCTGACAACAGTTGACCAAATAAAATTATTGACACAAAATATTGATATTGTTGGCGTGTGTTGCCAAGCAAAGTTAGTCCATGCTGTCAGCGCCTCTGGTGTCCTTTTTAACTTTTCTTTCCAACTTTTGAAATAATTTAACAGCTGCTCTCTGGCATTTGAATAGGAAACCTTGTCGGTCAGCTAACGGTTATAAACACTTCAGAATACAGATGAACTGAATTTCTGCTTTAGCTATTAGCATGCGTCAGTAGAATGCGTAAGATTTCTTTGCAAGGCGTGCAAATCGAAAGAAAACTGAAGGTCGATATGAGTGGCAATTGAGGTCGGCTTACCTTTGCAGATCTGTTGAAGGAGCCAGTTTGTCCTGGACTGGGTGTCCATCGTAGTCCGAAGTCGGGGCAACGCTTCTGGACTTTATATGCGCGTTCAAATTTGACAGGAATTCGGAATTTGTCTGGTTGGCCGAATTCCAGAACGCGAAGTACAAACTGAGAAATGACACGCACAGGAGCGTAACAGCCAGTCGAATCAGCATCTTGAGCTTTCCGCGCGCCATTAGCGATGGTTGAGAACAAGCCCGTATTAGGTTTTACATTTTAGCGAGAAATCTACCTGGACGCGAGCGCAACTGTCGAAAATTCAAATGCAAATGCCCTCTCCATCGGTCACCAAGTTTCGTCCAGGAGCCATTATGCAAATGAGGCCAGGCCTGCTGACGTCACTGACTTTGGTCCCCCAAGCGGCGAAATCGGGAACATACTCACGGCGCTTTTGGCGGGCGACTTCTGGATATTCAAAAAGTAGCCTCAAATTTCATATGGAAACGACTATATATTTCCAAATGAGAGCAAATTTAGCAATAGTGAATGTCTTGGAAGTTCGAGAATTATCTCGGATAAATAACATTCATTCACTTAGCGTTAGGAAGAACACTAAAATAATTAGCACGTCAAAGAAACGATTAATTTCAGATCAATTTGTGTGAGGACATCACATTTTAGTTAGATGTTTTCTAAGATCATATCACATGTATTGGGAGTGTGCAGCGAAAGAGTCGCCATCTAGTGGCAGTCGAGTAAGCTCCCATGAAAGTAGGATACTTTCATCAAATAA
>JAQFYZ010002382.1:0-17314 GCA_034695085.1 Cylindroiulus punctatus
ATTTAGCATTTGTACCTAAAACAGTGCTCTTAATCTCTTAGCTGAAGGTTTCAACTTTTTGTTAAACACAATACATGAGATAGCCTGTGTCCCTTGGCACACAACCTCTGGCCAGTCTGAAATGTGTACAGCTGGAAGGCACAGAAAAGATTCGAAATCTTATCAACAGAGGGCGCGACGTACTCTGCTGTACAGTTCAAAACTGACAACAAGACAGTAAAAGCCTCTACAATCTACATGTTGTATAAATTAATGTCTGAACATAATGCTATACCTGTAAATACAGTGAAAACATTGTATAGACAGCAGAAAAACAGACAGGGTGGTAAATATTTGCTTTCATTATCTCTCCAATTAAACACTCAATTAAACTGGACACAAAGAGAACCGATTTAGCTGACAGTCATGTGCCGCTTAGGGGTAGGGGACGATTGCATTTGTTTCAAACTCGATTAAGCAAACGCAGTTTTTCAATTCGGTAGTTATGTTGTCATGCAGTGAAGCAATCGTTCAACCAATAATGTTAACGAGGTGTTCCAAAATCACGTTCTATACTTGAAGGGTGCCAAACCACAAGGTTGAAGTTTCAGAAAACCAACTGTCCAGGATACGAAAATAAACTGAACAGTGTTCTGAAAAATATCTGTTTGATACAATAATTTTAGTGGCAATAATAATAAGTTTTGATGTCGTGAGACAATGGATAAGAAAACATCAGTAGTACTTCATGAAACAGCTTTGATTGCAGACATTTCTACAAAAAGTTTTGAGTGCACCACCAATAAACGTTCATTTTTACTCGATTCATTTCAATTTTCAACAGAGGTTGAGGCCTTTGAAATTTTTTGCGACAATTTTTTTATTTATTAATAAATTATTAATTAAATTATTTGTTATAATTAACTTATTTTTGAAGGTTATATTAACTCGTTGGCAATGGCCTGTAGAAATGATCAGTTTTGCCGGTGGTACACGTGTATATTTATCGTTTGCTGAATGTTTAGCAGCAATTAATTATAAATGGAATTTTTGTTAATGTTTTAAATTATTATTTGCGAATAAATTTTAACTCAACACAATGTATTTATTACGATTACAAATTCATCCTTATCATTAGGCCTATACATCATTTGCATAGTCAGTATATGCTTCGAGTAGATACACAGTACTGTTTAGACCCTGTCTTACCAGCTTTGAAATAGTAATTTACCAAAAAAATGTATTACGGAATTAACAACAACGTTTACAACGCAAACCTGGTGATACCAATCCCCATTCTAATTTATAAACCGGTCCCAATCTATAGCATGTCCAATTGTCCATGCGGCCATTATTAATCCGAAAACTAACTACTTAGGTACTGAGCTGGATAATATCGGCATTAAACTTCGATTATGCATGTGGCGCCATTTGTCTATGTAAACCCTTAAACCCCTCTCCCTTCCCGTGTAACCTCTGGCTAACTTCGGTCGAGTGACTGCTGCCCCCATGCACCAGGTGTCTCTGTTTTCGGGCTTGTGTCAGAGCATGCGTCCGGCTAAATTGTATTACACCCTAACTATATAGCCCCATTCTTATCATCATAATTGGACAGATGGCGTCCAAATACCTTTGAAAGCACGCGCCAGCTCGAAATTTCCATCTTGGACGGAAGCCTCTGAATACAAGCTGCTGCGGCGTCATCGACACGCCAATTAAGGCTCTGTACTTTAAATAATTAGAATGCACCAAAACGCGTTGTGGTAAATACGTGTTAACGACCCGTGACCACCATTTATTACAACGTGCAGCGCGACCATCGTGCCTAATTAATTGCAGCCTAGCCCGATTTGCAATTAAACGAGTTTTAACTCTATTAATGCACGGACATCAGTTAATGAGCGAGTAAAAGCCCATTTACATTGTCACTGCATGCACTGAATAAACAGCATTCGGACAATGTGATGGCAGTTCTTCTAATTTGTTTGCAATGTTGATATGTATATAGGATTGACCGAGTAAATTCCATGATTTAGCTAACATGGTTAGTTACACTGGGAAGTTACACTGGGGTTTACATAGTTAGTTACACTGGGAATTAATCGATAATTTCATTTTGGAAAGATTATGGGAATCCTGCAATGATTTGGACAGAAAAATACTATTCAATCTCACCATGATCTGCTTACCCACATGCAAATGAAATGTATTTCAAATGCATTTTGAAATACATCGCAAATTGTAAAATGTATCGCAAATCTGTTTTTTAGAATTTACGATACATTATGAAATACATTTATGTCTCAATCTACATATACATTTATTTTGAAATGCATTTCAAAATGCATTTCTTTTCCATATTGGTATAGCTCTGAATCTAGTTCTGAATCTTTTCTTGACGTGGCAAATCTCTTAACAAAACCAAGTGACATGCAGTGGATATTTCCGGCACTCGTGACTAAATAAAGTTTTAAAATACTTTGAACCTGGTTGAATGTTTTTTACCACCTTAATTCCTACAGCAAGAAATGATTTGAATGTGAATATTAAGTGTAGCGATGAAAGTTATTTTTTGTTCATTTTACAAGTGTAAAAGACCCACTCACAATTAATTACAAGAGAATGTGGTAGAGATAAATTTACAAGTTTGTTGTTAAATTTAGTTCTAACATTACACTTTTGTTATGGTATGTACGCTATCTGGTTACATTCGAAATAATTGCAATTATGCTGCAAGTGCAGTAATGCAGGTTTGCCAACAAACAGAAAAAATGCATTGACGAAATGAATTGTGGGTAACAGTGGCAGAAAACTTGACCAGAGTTGAAAAGAGTTGGAGGAATGTTCCAAGTGCACCATATGGGCGTTCCCATCCCAAAACCAACCTGGAACCTCGTCGAAATACTTCAGCTCGACTGCACGTTCCAGGTTATCCCAAAAGCTGATGGATGTTCGATGGGACGAAAATCCATAACCTCCCAGCAGGCCGAAAACACGGGTCCTGTCCCAGACAGCCAAAACCATCTGCCCCACATAGCCCTAGAGATAGGCCTACCTAGAAGAGGGGAGGGGGAGGGTGGGGTGGGGGGGGGGTAGCCAGGGATGCCAGCTGACAAACGGAGGAGGACCCCCAGACCCAGAGAGCCAGGCATGCAGAGGGGTGCACTTTACGTAGGAGATTACCACCGTGCCATTGAAAGTCTTCAGGTTCTCTCTCTCTTGGTTGCCATATGTGTCAAAAAAGTATACACACGGTGGCACGTGGGGGCCAAGGACTACCTTTTAGAAGGGGTCAACGCGTGTCAAACGTGTGCCCCCTCTCAGCACAATGGCTGCCGGCGAAAAATGTGGCCAGTTGCTACTGCGAGCACGCATTGCACCAAAACGGGGACGTGGATTGCACCTGGGCAACCGAAGAAAGGGACCTCCTCCAATGGGGCACTTTGGAAAAATAGAATATAGATGTTGTACAGGGTGAGACAGGGTGTACAGCTCGCGGGACCAGGTGATTGGCACTTTTAATGAAGTCACCCATGCAGCGCCACAATGTCACCAACGCCCTCTACACACAACTGGTACATGTAGTCAACTCTGCATGTCCCATCCTCTTATTCAGAAAGTTTGGCATTATGGGGATGGGGTTATAACTTCTAAAATCAATTTCGGCCGCACTTCGGATTATGCCCTGATCCGCTTATGACATTGTGAAGGTGGGCTTTTCCTATGAGCTCGTACGATCCGCCAGGCAATCACTGTCAGCTTACAAGCTGTTAGGAGACGCCAACTTTCTGTGAAACTGCAGGTTTCAATGGCCCCTAAATGTGCAAAAAATATTGATATTTTACCACTATTTCACTTGCCAATAATACCTGTTCTATTGGGAGTGTGCAACGCCACTGGTGGCGCTGCAGTCAGCCACTTTCATGGCCGCGAGAGTAGGATATAGAAGCCTCAAATGCAATGGGAAGTTTTTCATTTTCCCTAAATAAGCTCGTCAATGCAGGGTAATTATTATTTTAACGGTTTTGACTAACTCTGTGGTACCCAATAATACTCTTTGTTGATATTTAAAGCATTCCGTATTTATTGTTGGGCCACGAGCCTGATTTTATCGAACTTCGCCATGTTATTTGATGAAAGTATCCTACTTTCATGGGAGATTACTCGACTGCCACTAGATGGCGACCCTTTCGCTGCACACTCCAAATAGGGGCCTACATACAAGTAAATTGCGATACATGTACATGTAGCGGTAGCCTAGACAGGCATTATTGTATAACTAGTATAGCTAATATTGTGTATACTTACCATGTAGAGTTCGCATATAATTTTTGTGCACATTTTGAGCACATCGAAACCAGCAGTTTCAAAGCTGCTATCATTTTCAACCTATTCAGTCCACTGTATAAGCACAGATATAAAATGTGCAGACGCAATACATGTAGCCAGTTTGCATGTACACAGACATCGATTGGAACAACAATCATTTGAGGGGGTGGGTTAGTGCCCAGCGTCAGCTGTCATCATTGTGCTACTTCGGATTTTCATTACCATCGAAGGACGCCAAATTAACGTCATAAACCGATAATCACGCGAAGCAATAGGGACAATGGGGTAAAGGCCATAAATGGTTCATAAACAACTAATAAGGTCTCGTACGGTGTATTACTTTTTTGTTTGACCGTCAATAAATGCGCTGGACGTTTCGGGAGTTTATCACGAAGATGCAGTACCTGGCATGATACAGGATGTGGCTGAAATGGTCATGCGATTTAAATTTGGCACTGCGTCGACATTCTACCAAATGTCTGACCAAAACTGTAGCATTTCGTCGCGAATTAATACTTAAATTTAGCGATTATGTAAATTTATTTCATCGAAAGATGCGAGATACGTTTCACGCATGGTGGGATTGACAACCAAGCGATCTAGCCTGACAAAATGCAAGTGATTCAACATTTGTCAGTTGCTCTTCAAATCGACTTCCAGTTCCTTTTAAATTTGAAGCCTGGAAGCACTAATTTCAAATGCCCCCACAATGCACTGCACAATCAGAGATTATCCATCAATGCAATCCGAACGCCCATTAATTACCAACATAGGAAGTAAAGTCGATTTAGTACTAGATTGGATTTTAAATCTTGATCTGAACAAGGTATTAGATGTATCCCATCTTCATTCTGTATAGGGACCTCGACTTAAGGCCCATTGAAAGTGATTTTTTGCAATTGAATTTTGATAATTTTGGACAGATATGATAATTTCAACTGAAACAATGTTTTAATTCAAAGTTTATATTGATAGCAAGTCCCGGCGCTATATGAAATGAAAAGACATTTCGTTTTTAGAATTTGAGATATGCTTTATTTTGCCAACGACAGTAAATCTCTTATATTCCCATTCAGACGGCAGGTGCTGCCATCTATTGCCCATAAAGAAAAATAAAGAGGTCGAACATAGAATTATCGTTTTTATTAATATAATATACATTTCAATAAGTTTTCAACAGCGCATGCCCAAAAACGCAAGTCCCTGTTAATGTTAACAAAAAAATTATTTTAATATGTTGATCAGGAAAGGAGAAATTGTACTTGGTAATTTTATGCAGGGTGTCCCCAAAGTCACAACGCACTTTCAATGGGCCTGAATTACCAACGTGGTAAGTAAAGTCGATTTACTACCAGACTGGGTTTTAAATCTAGATAAACTTTTGATCCGAACAAGGTATTGGGTGTGTATTAGGTGCATCACATACATGTCCACTCGGTGTGGTGGCACCTTGCGCGCCGATGACCCCTGGCCACTCGATGCATTCTGGCGCGGGCCAGGCACACAATGGGTCGGTTGGACCGTGAATTCATCGAGCGTGTGCCTCTGCCAGCTGGTGTGCGAATTCGGAGTGAAAACAGAAAAACTTGGTAGGCCTACTTTACTACATAGCCCGCCATTGATCGATGCACGTCCGTACTTGCATCTGGCCCGGCCATCTTCCCGGGGAATCAAACCCAATTAACTTCAATTTGTAATGGAAGGCAGCTGCTGGCTCGCGATGAAAGCAGTCATAAAAATGCTTTATAACCTGTAGTGTTTATGGAAAAAGGGGTGGAAATATTAGGCATATATGCCCCCCGGGGGCGACACCCCCCATCCCTTATCCCGCCGTGCACCAAAGCCCCCAAATATTACTGGGTGATCTCTGATACGGTGCAAGCACAGATCAAAAACTACTTGAGTTACAGTGAACCATGCAGAAGAAATCAACTGCGCAGCTTCGGACGATTAATATGCATTGCATTCATGGTTTCATTTGAAATCTAGCGGTGGTTCCATCTTATGGTGGAACTGTCCAAATGAGCAAAAGACAAGATAAGAAACTGAAGATGGAGGTATTTTTCATTTCCCATCATGCATCCATTGTAAGATTCACTTTCAAATACAGAGTAGAACAAATTCGCATATATCATGTTTAAAAGCAGCTAAATAGGAGAGGATTGTTCTACCTGCAACTGTACATGCAATTCTCTCCTATTTAGTTTAGTCTACCAAATTCTATATACATGTATATACAGCATATACAGAAATTTCAGACCAACTGAATAGAAATGTGCCAGTTGAGTGTTATATGATAATCAGTTTTAATGAACTATTTTATAAACTAACAGGGAAATAAAAGAGAAATAAAGTTCAATTAAAGCAGCATAACATATTGTGATTGTTGGAATTATTCTTGCTTGATCATTTTGGACAGATATGATAATTTGAAATGAAACTAAATGTTTTAACTCAAAGTTTATATCGATAGTAAGTTCCTGCGCTATATAGAAGTGAAAAGACATTTCGTTTCTAGAATTTTTCCAGATATTCTTTATTTTTCCGACGGCAGTTAATCTCTTATATTCCTATTCAGACGGCAGGTGCTGCCATCTATCGCACATAAAGCAAAATAAAAAGTCAAACATATAGTAAAACCAAGAAGTGATGGAACTGAGTCGAAACATGTGCCGACCAATAGGGGTCCAATCGCCTGTTGGCGATTGATTTAGCCTAGTTCCATACAATGAGTGCCACGTACTGAATGGACTTTCACCGACTGAAGAAACATGGAAGCGAAAATCGACAAGCCACATCTCTCTGATTGGTTGACTTCAGTTCCATCACTTCTTGGTTTTACTATAGACTTATCGTTTTTATCTTAATATCATGTCCATTTCCATAAGTTGTCAAGGAGCACATCCCATTAAACGCGAGTCCCTGTTAATGTTTACAACAAAAACTATTTAATATGTTGATCAGGAAAGGAGTAATTGTATTTGGTAATTTTATGCAGGGTGTCCCCAAAGGTGTCCTCATAAGCGTCTGTAGTTGTGCAGTTGATTTCTTTGAGACGTAAAGTACGTTACATACATGCATTTCGTTTAGGGTATTCAAAAAGGTTCCTCGAGGCATGTCAGGACAAGCAAGCCTGCGAAGTTTTGCCGGTCTGAACGAGAAATCAATGACCGGAAGCTCATTCGTGCAGACGGCGTAATTCGAAACCAAATCCTACGTTTAAAATTGTGCAGCCTGGCTTTGTATATGAATGAAAACCGTCCTTATGTACGGAAATAGAACGCGTTAAAGCGTTCGAGCATGTGTGACGTGTAGTTTTGGGGTTGGAAGCACATGACGAAAACGTAAATGCTGACCATCCACGCTAAGTAATGTACATTAGATGCGTGAATTGCAGTGCAAGTATGAGGTCTTCTTCGGAATCACCTTTTATTATTATTATTTAAGTGCTAGGTGGGTATGCATGCGCGGGGTGATTACAAGAATCATCGAGTTTCAAACATCTGCATTTCGATAAATAAAGCGAATGTAACTATGATTGATACATTGAAAGAACAAGTTATGTCCAAGTTTTGTTACGACTAGGCCTACACATATTCGATGTGCTCCTCTCAGGTAACACAACACGTCTAAACGTATGATAGCTCAGTTTGCATGCCCACATGCAAAAGAAATGTATTTCAAATGCATTTTGAAATACATGTACATGTACGTTGCAAATTGTAAAATGTATTGCAAATGTATTTTTCAGAAAAAGCTCCATGATAAATGCATTTACAATCCATTATGAAATACATTTATGTCTCAATTTACATATATATGGGTGGTGATGATGCAAGGGTTCTGCATGGCTCTGCAAATGCAAATGCAAATGCAATTTTTTTCACATTGTGCATGTTTAAAACGTCGGGCTGTCGCCTGGTGTCGTAAGGAGGTTTTCACACACCTGTTTTAAAATTCTCCTCGTTTCGTTCGCGCCAAAATGATTAGTAATCATCGGATTTTTGGTTAAATTCCCCATCATTTACATGTATTTGCGATCCAGTTGGCAAAAATTTCGCCTACTGCGTTTTTTTTTTTTTTTTTTTTTTTTTTTTTTTTTTTTTGCCATAACTTGTCTCATCGTAATTACTTTTCGTCATAAAATTCATTTCATTTTATTTTTACAAAAAACTTGGTCGATGATGAGTTCATCATGGGAGGAAGGTCCGTAAAAGCTGACAAACGCTGTCACTGCGTGTATAGGGTGATGGCGAAACAGTGATGATATAATATGTGAACGTCCCCCTCCGAATTCCAACCTAAGCAGGTTAACACCGGGAAGCTTTGTTGCCACCGTACCCGCGGGGCGTCGTTTCCCACTCGGCCGGACCTCCCCGGCGGGTCAGCGCGGAGATCTGGCCTCGATGGCCGGTCCTGATCCGGAGAGCACTTAAGCGAGACGTTGTCATTATCTTTCGGCGCTGCTTCGGACGCAGTTGTCACCCCTGGGTCATCGGCGGGCACACCGTCAACGAGGCCATTAAGGTCCTGGCCATACAAATAAGCTGTTCGCTGGTTGTGGCCATGATTTACACCTGCATGCGGTCCTCGCAGCCATCGCCACTGGGGGCACGTGTGTGGAGGGAGCAGCCAACGCTCATTCATGTCTGCCAGAAAAAAAATGGGCAGGGGGTCGTAAAAGAAACGTCCAGGAGCACGGGCCGAACAGGTCTGAAAGAGTATGGATGGACGCCATTGGGTGGGGAATGGAATGCAAGTAGCAGCCCAAGAAGCATCAACAAAGAATTAAGGCCGAGAGTGGAGTCACCCACAGGTAGATGGGAGACCCCCGGGGCCCCTTTTTCCCTTCATTAGCAATGAGTCAGGCACCGCTACGTACCCTCCGTCCACCCCCCGCTGCGACCAACGCTGCATTTTTCGGCTCAAAGCGGCGGCCAAATTGCCAGGACCAACTACCGGACCAGCGAATTCCTCGCCTGGCCTTCCACGCTTTCGGGCGAGAGAATGAGTGTTGAGAATGCAGCTAGAGAATGCGAAAGCTGCGTGGTCGCTGCACGCAGGTTTTCAAAACAGGCCGCGCGATGGTGCCCGATGCGGTCTGGGAACTGGGAAAACCAAGCTGGGCATCATTCGGAGCCTGGTCGCTTACTGGAGGTTTTCATGATGCATATTCGGTTCATGTAAATGCAATGGATTTGTCGGTTTTTGAAACAATCGCGACATTATTGCATGCAGGATGCCACAGATTTCCATAAGGAAACCCATATGGAAAAGAAGTGCATTTAGAAATACATTATAGAAAATGCATTTTGAAATGCATTTTAAGATACAGTGAGGGAAAAAAGTATTTCAACACCTGATGTTTTCATAATAACTGAATCGGTACATAACTTGATGCAGTGAAATTTATACAGACATTAACTAATCATAATTCAGATAGTTTCTGAAAGTGTGAACATTCTACTTTGAACAGACAATAAATTATAAAGAAAGTAGTAAAATGTGAGGAGAATGCGAAAACAGCCCCCCGGGAAAGCTGGTCGCTGCATGGAGGTTTTCAAAACAGGCCTCGCAATGTTGCCCGATGCGGTCTGTGAGCTGTGAAAACCAAGCTGGGCATTCGGAGCCTGGTCGCTTACTGGAGGTTTTCATGATGCATATTCGGTTCATGTCAATGCAATGGATTTGTCGGTTTTTGAAACAATCGCGAAATTATTGCATACAGTATGCCGAAGATTTCCATAAGGAAACCCATATGGAAAAGAAGTGCGTTTAGAAATACATTATAGAAAATGCATTTTGAAATGCATTTTAAAATATGTGTAGATTGAGACAAATTGCATTGCATGAGACATAAGTTTGCATTTAAAAATGCATTTATTGTGGAGCTTTTTCTAAAATACATTTGCATTGCATTTCACAATTTGCAATGCATTTCAAAATGCTCGCATGTGGGAAGAGCAAATGTAGATAGTGTTAAAATGGGCAATTGGAAAAAATTTGCATTGTTGATTTCTTCCAGATTGCATCGACTGCAGGCTTGGTTTTCTTAGCTTCTAATGACTTGATCACCTCGAGGTTTCCTTTTTGGTCTGTCTTCAACCCTGCATAAGATGCAGATCATGCAGAGCTGATCAGAAATGTTTATTGACATGTTGAATTTTCCGGCCATTTTTCACTTAAGCTTAAATCACTTTTCCCATGCAGGCCTTTCCAATTTCCCTAACAATTCCAGGTCCTTAAAGTTTTCCAGGGGATTGTGAGAAATGGCTGTCGAGAGTTCAGTGGTCGCTAAGGCAGTTTTCACTGTTCGTGTTTGTAGTTTTGCAGGAAATGCGCAAATTTTACACGAGTGTGCAAATTTAAAAAACTATAGGATATAACCAATGCAGTCTTACAAGTTTGCTTTTGCAAAAGCACACAATGTAACATTGTTCATTTTGAAAGTACACGAGTAATTAATTGATGCGATAACCGTACACCATAAATTCGATGAGTTCATCATCGGATAGAAGTTTGAGCCACGTTGATGATAAGGAGAAACGTGTCCGAAATATTAATGTATCGACGAGGCAATTTATGATGACCCATTCTTGTAGAATGAACATTAATCATTGTCGTTGCTTTAAGATTGCAACATGTTGTATTTTGCCACAGTACATGTATACATGTCACCTGGCATATTTTCCCCATACATGGGGGACTGCAGGCAATATATATGATGCATATACGTACAGTATATGCATCTGTATAACAGAGAAAGGCATCAAGTATGATGCAAAATGTACAAACGTACATGATTCCACGTGTTCATGCAGGGTCAAAGGTCTCGCATCACCTGGATAATAAAATAGACGGAAGTGGCTAAAATGTCATCGTGCATGACAACGTGCTGATAAATGGCTTATGCAGCTGACAGAAATATCTACTTGTATACAGGTTGAAAATGACCTGCCCAAGTCGGACCCTGATATGGGTGCTGTATACATGTAGTTCATATATCTGAAAACTTACATTTTTCTGTGACGTGGAAATTTAGCCAATGCATGTGTTGAGCAATCAAGATTTTGGGAAGACAATCAAAGTGATGTATTTTGGAAATCTCTGGTTACATTAGTCAGCACAACAGGCAAAAGATGGCACCTTCAAACCATGAAGTCCTGCATCTGTATACGTATCACCCTCACTCACTGATACAGTACTATAGTAGTACCACGAAGAGATGGAACTGGGCTGAAAGCGCCGACCAATAGAATCCAATCGCCAGTTTGCGATTGACTAAGTCCAGTGTTTCGCATACAGCGCCACTGGTGAGAGAAGGAGTTCAACACAAAAAAATGCATCGGAGGCGCTTCAGCTCGAGGCGTCAGCCATTTTCCATTAACAACTAAAAACCAGAAATCCCTAATCGATAAGCGACACCTTTCTGATTGGCTGTCTTTCAGTTCCATCAGTTCGTATTTCTACTACATGTATAATCGAATCAGCATGGCACTATTGGATGCGAGTCTGTAACTTATTCAGTTATTTTTCAGGAAGCAGTACTGCTGTTCAAATGAAGGTACAGTAGGAGACATGGCTGCTAGAATTTAAACAAGAACTAATCCCGACATAGCATTCGTTACATTCGCTTCGCATGTGCAATGTCATAGTGTTGCAATGTTGATGTCAAAACACGCGTGCCCAGTGCAACTTGGTGTAAAAGCTGGAATAATAACAGGGGCAGATCCAGCTTGTTTTTCAAACGGGGTCCGTCATCAAAATTCGACCATTATATAATCGAAACGGTAATTTATGACATGACATGACCTCTTTTCAAGTCTGCAGTGAACACATGTAGGTATATGGAGGCCTAAATATACATGTTTAAAAAAATATTTGCAAAAACTAGTTCATTTTTTGCATTTTTTTTAAAACATTTTTCAAAAGCTGTTCATTTTTTGCAAAAAAATTTGCAAAACCAGCTCACTTTTTTACATTTGTTTGCAAAATTATTGCAAAAGGCAGCTTCTGCTACTTTGCTGACTTTTTGCATTTTTTTGCAAAAATTTTGCAAAATCAGTTCACTTTTTTGCAAATTTTTTCGATTTATTAACCATTCTATCTAGTATGAATTTTTATTTTTGGTTCCAATCTATGTAGTGTAAATTTTCTATTTTGCCAAACGGGGTCCTGACCCCTGGAACCCCACCCTGGATCCGCCACTGTAACCGGAGCGGCGGGGGAAGCCCCTCGAGTGCGGGGTTTCCGTGGAGGCCATCGGCCCCTGGGCGTCGGCAGCTCCCCCTGGAAGGTGACGGCAGGGGCTTCCCCCCGGTCCTCGAAGCCACCTGAAAGCGTTCCGGCGCATGCCATATGCCCGAGGTAGCCCCAGGTCGTGGCGCTAATGCCTTTCGGGAGGCCAGGGGAGGGGGCGCTCCCCTCCCCTGCAGGGCGGGGCCTGCTTTTTGTCCCGGCGCTGCCATTGGACTCCAGCGGCAGCAGAGGAGAACCGACGGACTCCCCGGCAGCCTCAGACCTCCAGTCCCCCCGCCGCGCTCAGACCTTCGGATTTTGGCAGCCTCTCCACCCGTCTTCCAGGATTACCTCCCCGGACTCTCCGACATGCGGCTGCCGCCTCGTCGCCCATGACGGCCGGCATCTCCAGCGTCTCAACTCCCCCGACCCAGCCATGGCTTGCGGGCCGGACGGCGGCGGCGGACCGCTCAACCCGGCGGACTGGGATAATGTCGCCGAAACTGGACTCATAGTGGTGCTGTGCCTCTTGTGGAATACGTCGCGACTACGACTCGGCATAGGTAAGAGCCGGCTAAATGGTCTTATTCCGGTGGGTGGGTGGTGGAGATCGCTTCTGGAAGTTTCTCGTTTGCTGCTGGGACTGCTGTTGGGCGCTGGAAGACACTGCCAAACGATGGCTTTTCAAAGTTGGATTTGATGGAAAATGGGGGTGAAAACCTCCTGTGGGGGATGGATTTCAGTCGTACGTGTCATACATGTAGCGTACAGATCGATCCTGACCTGACCTAGCCCTTGTTCTAGCCCACCTTTATTCAAATGCGGACCTTGTACACGGTCAGTGTCACTCGTCAAAAAATCGGATAATCGTCAGGGAGTGTACTGAGCAGACACGTAACATCGCTCCCCCTTACTGTCGGGATGTATGGAAATTGGCAGTATTATTGACAGTGCACATCTAAGCTCCGCCATATGCTGAACTGCCATTACTATGATAGTATAAGTTGTCTAAAATCAGTACACGATCAGTATTGCTGTCGATATGTATGGAAATGGACAGTGCACATGTATGCTGAACCTGTACACAGGCAATGAACTAACTGTCATTAATGTGATTTAAGTTGTCCAAAATCAGTACACGATCAGTATTACTGTCGATATTTATGGAAATTGACAGTGCACATGTATGCTGAACCTGTACACAGGCAATGAACTAACTGTCATTAATGGGACAGTATAAGTTGTCCAAAATCAGTACACGATCAGTATTGCTGTCGGGATTTATGGAAATTGACAGTATTACTGACAGTGCACACGTAAACTCCGCCACGTGCTGAACCTGTACACAGTCAATGAACTGTCAATAATGTGATAGTATAACTTGTCCAAAATCAGTTTGCTGTCGATATTTATGGAAATTGACAGTATTACTGGCAGTGCACATGTAAGCCCCGTCATATATGCGGGCCCTGCATGCATGTGCACAGTCTCGTAACAGTCAATAATACATGGCATAATAATGGTCTGAGGATGGAATCAGTTTGTCGAAATTGACATCAATGACCGTTCGGGGCCCTTATGGGTTCTTGTATGAAGCGTCACTCGGGTGGGCTTGTCCTTCAGCCGCAAGACGTGTTGCACCATGTTGCGATGACCCGATGACGCGTGGGTGTTGCCATGACAACCCACGTGCGCGGACATCTTCGGGGCACCGTGGCAGGACACCGATGTCAACGTCGGCCGCCCATCTCCATCAGGTCATGGCCACGGGTGTTCTGGAAGGCGCCGACCATGGCGTTGACCAGCCATGCTGGTGGTGCTGGTATACCAGTTAGATATAGCGGTTCTGTGGCATGGGCGGTTTGCGGGCGAGGGAGGACAAAGGGACTCTTACTGGCAAATCCAACAAACATTTATTGGGGAAGTGGTGGCTGCGGCCATGTGCACCAGCGATGAATGGATGGAGGGCGAGTGGAAAACCTGTTTTTGTTGTCGCAGTTTAGCGACTCCTCTGGCACGGGTGTCCGGCGTAGGGGGCCATTCTGAAATTCTGCCAGTTTGCAACAGGCACTGGAACAGTCATGGGCAGAGGCGTTGCGGGCAAGGGCGTCATACACCAGTGACCCCACGGTGTCTCCAAAGGTCATTCCACGCTTCATGGTGGCTAAGAAACCAAATTGTCCAAACTCATCTTCGCTATATTAGGCATGAAGAGATCATCTCTTATTCATTGAATAAGATTGATTGTAAGGACTGACTCCACCAATTCTGGTGATAGAACTAGGTGCACATTGCCTACATTACACGTCCATCCCAACTCCAATCCATATAAGCTCGCACATGTTCGAAATTGTGGCTGCGAAACTGAAACGATGACACGCATCGTCCAGACGACATCGCAGACGCGCGTTCTATATTTGTATCTAGCTGCAAAATTGCATGTGTTCAGTGACGAATGAATGTGTCTGCGCACCAAAAAGTGGATATTTTCGAACCGTTCCCGGAAAGGAGCGCCGTAGGGTTATGAAGGCGAGTAACATGACTTAGGGTCTTGTTACCCTGGTGCGCCGTTACTGCATTGGTGAAAATGGTAACCTTTTTGCGTACTCGAGTTGCCACCCAAGGAGAACAAGACTCGAAGTCAAAGAGGATCTAAGTGCCACGAAAGACGCAACATATTATTTTGATATCACCTCAATAAAGTTGCTTCCTACATGTATATTCACAATGCAACAGCTATTGGGAGATTGCAGCGAAAGGGTCGCCATCTAGTGGCAGTCGAGTAAGCTCCCATGAAAGTAGGATACTTTCATCAAATAACATGACGAAGTTCGATAAAATCAGGCTCGTGGCCCAAAAATAAATACGGAATGCTTTAAATACCAACAAAGAGTATTATTGGGTACCGCAGAGTTAGTCAAAACCGTGAAAATAATAATTGGCCTGCATTGACGAGCTTATTTTGGGGAAAATGAAAAACTTCTCATTGCATTTCAGGCTTTTATCCTACTCTCGCGGCCGTGAAAGTGACTGACTGCAGCGCCACCAGTGGCGTTGCACACTCCCAATAGAAATTACTACGAAGCACATGGCCCGTTGCAACATTTTGATGGTCATGTCACAAACATCTCACATTGATCCTGTTGAGTCTCATGTAATGATTTTACCACTTGACAGCAACGGCGCTTCATTGACCAAAACGAACATTGCATAAATCAACTCGAAACAGTTGTAGGCCAGTCCCCAATGGCGCCTGCGGCCATTGATAAATACGTCCTGTGAGACTAATTGAGCGGCGTAATCCGTTCCAAATACAAAACCCTGGCCGCCATTGTGTGCAGGAATTCCGACAGGAAAAGGGATCTGGGCTTCACGAAGTTCAATGTTTGGCCGAGTTGCAACGACGTGCCTAATGGGAGGATGAGGACGAAATTCACCAGTCACGATATTGGCTCAAAACTTATTAAGACCATCAATACATTAATTTCTCGAAAAGTGCAGTTTCGGAAAGTGCCAGTGGCCAACGGAAAAGAAGCGGAACGGAAGGGGGATTATTAGGGTTGACCCCGGAGGGTGGGCACCGACACAAAAAAATGGACGCGGGCCACGGGACATAATCGCCAGGCAGCAGACGGCAGATGTTGGCGGTGAGACGATGCCTAGCTCCCTATAGTTATTCTTTTTTCTTGCTTTTTTTCTGCCACCATAAGGCTAGGGTTCGAACCCTGCCAGCCCCGAAAAAGGTGGCACGTGCCCCTCGTCTCCACACAAGCGCACAAATTATCGCTATGTAGGGCAAAAAGGGGAGGACACACGATATTGCACGGAGACAGACGACAGGAAGACCTCAGCCCCCATCAGAGGATACAGGTGCTGGCACAGGGGTCACACCGACAAATTCAATTCGACAATTAATAAGCGACCAATTAGCGCCTGCGGCCTTTATCCCAGGTGTCCCGGCAAGCTGATATGCGTGCCAACAATGACCCCAAATTGACTTAACAATGGCTCGCTAACAGAAGTCAATGGTCAGCTTAAGGCCCGTTGAAAGTGCGTTGGGATTTTGGGGACACCCTGCACAAAATTGCGAAACTCTGTTTCCTGATCAACGTATTAAAATATTTTTTTTGTAAACATTAAGAGGGACTCGCGTTTTATTGGTGGTACTATTTGACAACTTGTGGAAATGCATATGATATTTGTTAGATTAAGGGTGAATATTTGAAACCGGAACATGGAAAAAACTTTTGTGACATGCTGTAATGTTAAAGCACGCAGGCAGTCATTTGAATTGAAAAGGTCTTGAATTTTGTATGAGTTCCAAAAATAAATTTGAGTTCTACAGTGTATGAGCTCGAATTATGCCCAACTACGGATTATGCCATGCGCAGTCATAGGCACTATGAGAAAGTGCATGGGCTTGTAAACAGCTCGTAGGCTGGCAGTGATTGCATGCCAGATAAATGAATTTTTTAGGTTAGGTTATGTTAGGATGTATAGATCAGATACATAACAAACAGATCAAACAAACAAAGGATAAATTGCGTCAGTTATATATAGGACAGGTGTCATTTTTGTATGCTAGACTCTGCCATTTCAATTTGCAACGCCTACTTTGCACGTGTTATCTTGGCCTAAGGTGCACTTAGTCTTTGATGGTGGTGCAACTGAGTAACTCCATGATCTAATCCGTATTGGGAGTGTGCAACGCCACTGGTGGCGCTGCAGTCAGCCACTTTCATGGCCGCGAGAGTAGGATAAAAGCCTC
>JAQFYZ010002383.1:0-17312 GCA_034695085.1 Cylindroiulus punctatus
AATTCTACAGATAGGTCATACATAAAAGAGGTTTCTCTCTTTATTTGTTGCATTTGTCACATTATTTTCCATTTTTTGTAGAAATTGTCACATTTTGCCACATTTGTCACACCGATTTCAAATTGTCACATTTTGTCACATTTGTCACATTGGCCACATCCCTGCAGTGGAACTATAAGAAGCTCATTGGGATGGATATGGGATGGATTGGGATCATTTGGAATGGATCATGATTGGTACAGCACGAAGAGAACATCCCTAGGAGCATTCGTTGACTGCAAGGAAGACACATAAGTCCCATTGAAGTACTCAATGTCTCTTCGAAGTTCTTGAGGTCTAGGAACTCACTGAATTAATCTGTGAAGTCAAGCTTAAATCCTTTGTATACGAAACCCTCAAACTGAAAATCGTCGACAGATATCATGAAATAGTTGAAGTTTCATTGAAGTTTAACAGTCCAATGAAATCCTCGAGGTCCAATCAAATTGTTTGAAATTCAACTGCAGTCGTTTCCAAATCCTCGAAGTCCAATGAAACCCGTTGAATGACAATCGCAGTCACTGAAATCAGGCTTAATTCTATACGGCAAAATCGCAAAAGTCTAAATTCTGTGATCGAGTATGGACTGGATCGCTCGAACTTGCTGACTCGCTTCACCCTAGACTTCAACGTCTTCAGTCTCACTTCAACGCCCCCAGTATAGCTTCAATGGCATCAGTCTGACAGTACTCTGACTTTAATGGAACGTCATCGACTTTGGTGGGACTTCAAGCTGCACGGTCATGAACCCGTGACTTGACAAGTTAACCAAACTAATCGGGACGTGACTAGAAATTGAGCAATCGTTTGGGCAGTTTTCTTGTTATGTATACGGTTTGAGTACGACTTAAATACTTAAATACTCACGAAAAATAGACTTTTTATATTCAATGCAACTCAGTGCCCTACAATCAGTTATTTAATGCCACGCACATTGTAGGGGTGGAATCCGTAGTCACCCATCAATATATTTTAAAACATTATGTTGCAGTTGACGCGTCATAACTATGCATGTTATCCCATCGACTTCCTAACATGTCCTAGAAACGTAAATTTGAAACTAGTTTTGTCACACGAAACAACTGTAGAAATTCATGGACGCTGTCCAGTCTCCACGCAAGAAATATTTTCATTTTTTTTTTGACAGGGAATTCGAAGCTTTAGTGCAAATCGCAGTGATTTTGGGCGAGCTGGTGGTCGAACACGTCCAGAAATTCCGCATTTTTTTCACCTTCCAATTTGGACCACCCGAGCACGTCGGAGCTGGAATGTGGGGCGTCGAGGGGTTGGGGGGGGGGGGGGATGATTAATTGAGACGTCGGAGGCAAAACGCGTGTGCGCCCCTTGGTAATTAAGAAAACGACGATGGTCGCTCCTAATTATTCCGAGCAGCAATTAGCCATGGTCAGCGTCTGTTTGTTTCTACTTCTGAAAATTGCCAGCTTCGGGCGCGAGGGGCGACACCGTCGACGCTCGTTAATCATCGAAGGCGACCGCGGCTAATTAATGCTTGTTCGAAGCGAATCTATCTTCAGGGTCGAACCAAAGCAACAGGCAAAAAATTGGGATATCAGAAAAGTGAATGAAGACAGGAGCCTTACTGTACGGGAAACACCAAGGACAGTCCCAGAGACGAAATTCAGTTCGGTCAACTGAATTTTGTCTCATTTGGAGTTAATTTTTTCTTAAGGCCCATTGAAGTGCGTTGTGACTTTGGGAACACCCTGCATAAAATTTCCAGAATCAATTTCTCCTTTCCTAATCAACATATGAAATAATTTTTTTTGTTGACATTAACAAGGACTTGCATTGTTTGGCATGCACTGTTGAAAACGAATGTAAATAACCTCTTTATTTTGCTTTATGGGCGATAGATGGCAGCACCTGCCATCTGAATGGGAATATAAGAAATTTACTTTCGTTGGCAAAATTAAGAATATCTGGAAAAATTCTAATAACGAAATGTCTTTTCATTTTATATAGCGCAGGAACTTACTATCAATATAAATTTGAATTAAAACATAGTAGAACCAAGAAGTGATGGAACTGAAGGACAGCTAATCAGAGAGACGTGGCTTGTCGATTTGCGCTTCCATGCGTCTTGAGTCGGTGAAAGTTGGCACGTAGCACGTGATTGTAATCAACTAGGCTAAATCAATCGCCAACACGTGATTGAATCCTATTGGTCGGCACATTCAACCCAGTTCCATCTCTTCTTGGTTCTACTATAGTTTCATTTGAAATTATCATACATGTATCTGTCCAAAACTATCAAAATTCAATTGCAAAAAATCCCTTTCAATGGGCCTTAAGGCAAAAAATAATAGAAAATTAGAAGAAAACTACGAGTATGCTTCAGACCAATCATATAGCAGCATTAAAAAACTTAAGAAAATTAGGACGGAGCTACAGCCAGTGTGACCAGATACCGCATGCATTTACTGGGGATTTCCGGCGGCGCTTTTGCCAATAGACATCTTTTGGTGCAATTTCTTCCCCCTTGGTGGCGCTGATCATACTTTAGAAAATTAAGGGATTGGCATGGAAAGCCATAGGAAAGCCAACTTAAGACCAAAATCAGCCAAAAAACTTTCGAGTGCAACAAATTGGGACAAAATAGGGTTTTTTCCCACCTTTTTTGCATAGCACGCGCCAAATTACACAGCGGCATTCCAGCGTTCCCAGCATGCACCTCGGCGTTCCAAAGGCCAGAAAAAAGCGGGGAAAATTTCGGGTCTATAAATTGCTCCTAATTATCCCCTCGCATTCCCAGTCGCCCATTTCTCGCCCCCGCCGCGTGGGTGGGAGCCCCCACCCCCAAAAGCGCCGCGCAGTGCAGTGCCCCCTATATTTAAGCTACGGCGCTTTCTTAGGGGGGTGTACGCGGCACGGGAGCCGGCATTTTAATAACAGCTCCTTCGGCCGAAATGCGGGGGGTTCGCCCGGGGGTCCCGTCCGTGGCCCCCAGGGGGCGTCATTAGCATTTTTATGTCCGCTAAGTACGCTCCTCGCGATTAATCTCCACAGAATCTCGCAATTTGTTCACCATCTCGATGGCGGTTTTTTCTCGGCCTTTTAACGAAATTGGGTTTTATGGGGAGCCACCCACATAGTCGGGCGAGGGCGGGGGTGGGGGCCGACCCCCCGGCCCGAAAAAAGGGCCCACCGGCCTGGATCGGGAGCAGAACGCGAGTAATTGCTCTCGATTCGAGTTTTTGCTCGTTTTTCGAAGATTGGGCAACGGATTCGACTTTTGACCTGGCCATGTTCGTCCGATTGAACAGGCGGCAAAATGGCGCCCATAGATGCGTTTGTCAAACGGTCAAACGCTTTGGCAGAGTTCGAGTTCCTAGCGCCATCTACTGGGATGTTTTGCAACCACAAATTTGATATAGGCTGATGCCAACTGTCCACTTGTAATTTTTGTCAAATTTTGGTGTTTATTTTATCTTAATTTTCTCTTAAGGCAGAAAAGTACACAAAATTAGAAGAAAATTACGAACTTTAAACCAATCATATGGCAGCATTAAAAAAAGATGATAATTAGGGCGGAGCTACAGCCAGTGTTGCCAGATAATGCATGATTTTCTGGGGATTTTCCAGCGGCGCTTTTGCCAATAGACATCTTTTTCTGCCCTTACTTCCCCCTTGGTGGCGCTGATCATACTTAAGAAAATTAAGAGATCGGCGTGTGGGTAAATAGGGTCGGAGAACTAGGAAAGCCAACGTAAGACCAAAACTAAGTAAAAAATTAAAAGTGGACAGGAAACATGATTTCACCTTCGAAAAGAGTTTCCCTCGAATTCACAATAGGTCACACTATGGGTCATAATTTTCATAAGACTTGTAAAAAACCATATACTGCATGTGTCATGTAGCAGCAGCACTCAACTTCATTTCAATAAAATTAGCAAGTGTACTGAATGTGTTTACAACACGATTTGCTTTAAGCGATCCTAGTGGTGACATTTCGCAAAACACCTTGAGGGTGATTACCGAGCATGCCAAAACCAGAAACAGCATATCTAGCGCCTGATCTGGTTTGGGGTTGTGCATGGTCTGGTTTTAGATTTACCACAAACCACCGTACTTAATTTTGCGTATATTTTCCATATATTTTCATTGTATTTTCGCTGAAACATTTTTGTACTAATGTCACTCCGTTGTATCTTATCATCGACTATTTTATGTTACTTATCTTTCCTTTTAGCTGCAATATGACTGTATTTCATTTATATTTCATTTTACTTTCATTTTCCATGTAACATTTCTGTACTCTGCTCTCAGGTGCTGACTGTGGGTGTATTAAATTGAAATAGCTCAAGTTAAGCCTGTTTATATTGTTTGCGTAAAATTTGCAGCGACCTCTATGCCGAATGTCAAGCAAAGATACATGTAGGTAAGTCATGTAATGTAAACCAGTTTTACCTCAACAGTAAATATAGCGATATTCTTACGGTTATAGTAGAACCAAGAAGTGATGGAACTGGGTCGAATGTGACGACCAATAGGGTTCAATCACGTGTTGGCGATTGATTTAGCCTAGTTGATTACAATCACATGCCACGTGCCAACTTTCACCGACTGAAGACGCGTGGAAGTGCAAATCGACAAGCCACATCTCTCTGATTGGCTGTCCTTCAGTTCCATCCCTTCTTGGTTCTACTATAGCCATCATGGCGTTTTCAAAATAAATCAGTTTTCAATCACTTTTCCGTTTGCTTCTAATTACGGTCGAATTTGCAACATTTTCTTCATTATCTCACAAACATGTGTACATGTGATTTGGAACATAGACTGTATTGAACAGTTTTCAGTTTTCCAAAATCGTTTATCGTTTGTTGTTAAGGGTGGACTTTCGGTTGGTCAGTGCCTGGCCCGGGGGGCATCTTTTCCTAATTTCCTCATTTGTAACGATTTAATTTTGGTACCATACAAAAACCTCTTTCAAGTTTTTTTGGCTGAACTTGTTGCTCGTGTAAGCCCCCCACGGAAAAGCGGGTTGGCGCTGCGAGACATCGAAATAATCGTCCTTTTATAAGAGGGATGGATAAAGGCGAGTCAAAAAAATAATCCTCAAATTAGGCCTTCAATTTGTAGATTTATCAGATATAATTAATTGGAATGGGGGGAGAAAGAGATCCATCGCCATGCGCTGGGGGTACGAGGCCATATTCCAAAGGATGCTAATGATGGCTTTTGAAGAAGGAGTTCAAAGGTTTTTTGAAATAAACTAAATAAAAGAGAACGTCAAATTCGTGTTCAAATAAATGTTCTTGAAAAATGAATTTCAATTTTTTTGATGAACCAAAATAGCTTCTCAGAAAAAATAGCGGAAATGCGATTGAAAAGGATAGAAAATGGTGTTGTAGAAAAAGGACTGGATTAGTTGTTTGAGCAATGAAGGCTAGTGTTTTTAAAAGAAGGTATGATGCTTTGAGTAAAGAGTGAAAATATTTTAAATAAGCGCCAAGGTTATATGTGCATGCATGCATTGTTTACAACTTTACAGGGTTACCCCAGAAATGATATTTTAAACTTCCCTGACTTTTTCAGTTTTGTAAGCAAATTTCCCCGATACGGTGATCACAGTACAGTAGAGCTTCGATTATCCGGCTGTGTCCTAAACAAATTTAGGATGATGTGAACGCTGATGTGTACATTGCAACACACACATGACACACACTATTGTGTTTCCCCTTTTTTATTGAAATTTACATAAATGCATGCAAAAAATAGCGTTCTTTTGATGGATTTCGATTATCCGGACCACCTCTGGTCCCGGGTAGTCCGGATTATTGAAGCTCTACTGTAGTGAAAAACTCACAACAACATTTTTAAAAAAAAGATGCTAAGGAACAATTTTGGCAAAAGGTATGAATCAAATTAATTTCAGGTACATGTACTTTGCTCACAGAATGGCACCGACAGGCGGCGCTGGAATCGAAATTGGCGATATTGCTTGGCATACCATGCAGAGGCTGTCGGATCGTGAGGGATGGCATTTTGATTCAAAGAACAATAAACCAATTGCGTAAAATAAAAGGAATTATTATTTATGGTACTATTCCAAGAAAGTTCAATTTTCCTGACTATTCCACGATTACAGATTAGTGGTGATGTACAACTAACAGCTTTTAGGCCTTGTAGGTAAACTCTAGTAGAAAAAATGGACTGACACCTTTTGCCAAACAACGTGCAAGTGACTAAGAAAATCCTTTTGAATAAAGCCTAAAAAAAGCTCGAACGCCTTTCCATCGGCCATGGCCGCTGCAGGGACAGCCATCGAGACAGCGTGACGGCCACCGTCAGCCATTCCAAGAATGTTCGTTCCAAGGCCTTTCACACCAACCAGGATCTGGGCTTTGGATGCCTTCGACGTTCTACTCTTCGGACAGCACAAGGTTGCGGGATTCCCGCACCAGGACATTGGCGACCCTGAACGATGGCGGAAGCGGAAACAGCTCGGGCCGAGCCAACTGTCCGCGCATTCACCCCTGTGGTCACCTCGATTCGCACGCCCAAAAAACGGCCATGGCCCTCTCTCGAAATGCCACTGTTTCAATTTGAAATGACAAGTTTTTGATCTTTATAGTTTGATTTTTGTGTGATGAAGATTTAGATCAATGGCGTAACTATGGGGGAGAGGGGGGTCCAGGATCCCCTAACAGGTTCACTAGACCCCCTCTATAATGGGGGTCTCATGCTCGTACATGTACATGTAGTACATCGTAGCCATGTACATGTACATGAAGTGCATAGTTTTCAAGTCTAATGGGGCCCCTATACACGGGCTCAAAGCCTCAAAGAATGTCAATTTTACGGATTCAAAGCAATTACTTACAGTATTAGTGATCGTGTAATGGGTTGATTGACAGAGTGGTGTTCGATATTGACAAAAATCCGGATTTTCGGATAATTACTGATGATTCCAGAAATGACGGAAGCCCATATGGTTCGTTCATTTCGTTATTTACTCAAGAGCCAATAGACCGCTTGCGCGACCCTGTGCCTTGTCAAACGAACCAATAGGACGCTCGTTCGTCCCTGTGCCTAGTCATGGTGGAATTTCGCGGTGTAGCAATGGCGGACAAAAGTTCCAAACGCCTCAAGCAGATCGAAGTTGAACAAGATGCGGTGGCAGTGACAAATAATCGGGAATTGTGGATTAATTTACTCATAGCATTCAATCGAAAAAGTAAAATTATTGCAATGCAAGTTATCATTTCGTTATCAGCATCGGAAGACGGAATCATGACAGAATTTCCAGGCGCACACGCATCTCCGCCTTCATCAAAGTGGGCTCCAAAATGAGCCAGTATAAAATTGCTGGTGCGTCTCTGTACTCTGTAATATGAGCAGGTAAAACTGATCGTGTAGTGTCATACGTTGTATGGGCACTACCATGACACTACTGCCACTACAATTGACGGCTCTTGTATTGACATTTTTTCGGCCGTGTAGGGGCCGCATAAGGGCACTACCATGACACTACTGTCACTACAATTGACGACTCTTGTATTGACATGTTTTTGGCCGTGTAGGGGCCCCATAAGAAACTCCTTGCTCAAGCCACCGCCCATCCCAAGCGGTTGCCAAGAGCGCAAAGTACGGAAGCCCAGACGGCGCCCGGCTCGGCATTCCAAGGCCCCCAAATTACACACCTCCGAAATTGCCTATTTAAGACGCCCACTGTCTAGCGAGTTGAATGGGCCCCACGAGGTTGGGGGAAGAGAGCATTGTGGGTAAGACAGAAGCCAGTTTCCCACTTCGCCCCCAGGGGGCCGGACCCAAGGTGAAAAAAGAGCGAAAGTTTTCCTAAAGAAATAAAAACGCCCCTATCTTTAAATAAGCCAAAAATCGGCCCCTGGAGCCACCCTCAAGTTGGGGGTCCGTTACAGTCCGAATTTTGGAAAGTAAAAACAAAATGGCGGCAAGAGAAAGTCTATATGACGTCATCCTGTCAACCACTATACAATTTCTCGAGAAAAAAATCCAGCGTCCGGTGACCTTGGCTTGACCTCGAGTCGGGCTGTGACCCCGAATTTTTTTTCAAGATGGCGTTACTGGTAATGGATGAACGAGCACCAGACGGGCTAAGCCATAAGCTCATCGCTCATTTTTCACCACTCCCGATATTAGGAACACCTCGGCCCCAAATCTATCATCGAAATCCATTAAAAGCGACGCACGTGGTGCCAGCAACGCCCCCTAGCGCTCGCCCCCTCCCCGTGCGTGCTGCATGGTAATGAATGCTCGCTCATCGCTTTTTTTAATCATCAATTAAATGGAACAAGTGGATCGCCTACCTGAGCACTTGGTTGGTGCACACGATGACCGGATGCTGCGAGCCCTCCATGTTGTCCTTGACCTGCAGCACCACGTGGATCCACAGCCAGTAGCCCTGGTGGGCCTGCAGCCTCAGCAGCAGAATGCAGGCCCTGTCCTGGTCCGCTTGGGTTACTGTAAGCAAAGAAAGAACCAATGACGTGTCAGCTCAGTACAGTACCTAATAGAGCTCAGCGCCACCTATGATGCGTCACTCGCAACAGGGCCTGCTGCTTGTATCACCGAAACCCACAACCCCTCAACGATTAGCAACTGATAATTACATCTTGAATTTGTTACAAATCTAATCATTGACATCGACTTGGGCGCTTTTTAAGGTATTTTTGGACATTTCCTTTTCTGGGATATACTACGGAATAGACCCTGTCTCAAAAGTCCGAAAAATATATTAATTTCAACCATACCTGTCTAGAGTACCCTGTCTATCCATTGTCTATCCATCTGTTTATCCATTTTATCTTCCCTTTTTATCCTAAACTACCAGTAAATTTAAAATGCATCTTCTAATTTACGTTCCCCCAACCGCCAGGCAATCACTGCTATAGTAGAAATACGAAATGATGGAACTGAAGGCCAGCCAATCAGAATGGTGTCGCTTATCGATTAGGGATTCCTGGTTTTTAGTTGTTCAAAGGAAAATGGCTGACGCCTCGAGCTGAAGCGCCTTCAAAGTATTTTTTTTTGTTTAGCTCATTCCTCTCACCAGTATACGAAATACTGGACTTAGTCAATCGCAAACTGGCGATTGGATTCTATTGGTCGGCGCTTTCAGCTCAGTTCCATCTCTTCGTGGTTCTACTATAACCTACGAGCCGTTGGGAAACGCCCACTTTCCCATTGTGTCTGATTAGCAACTATTGATTTGAGTCTTACTGGATGTTACATTTGTTGGGATATACTACGGAATATGTCCTACTCCATACGTGCACAAAATAGGTATATTTCACCTAACCTAACCTAACCATTGCAGTCCACAAGCCGTTTGGAGAAGCCCACTTTCTCATAATGTCTGATTAACAACTACATGTAGAATTTCCTAAACATCCAATAATTGGCATTTATTTAGGTCCTACACAAAGGTCATTTTGTACGTCTTCTTCGTTGGAATATTCTACGGAATATGCCCTATAACAAATGTGTGCAGAATACGAGCGTACAGTGTATATGCATATCACAGGTGGACAACAATGATACACACAAATGGCACTTGACCTAACTACCGCAGTTTGACCTTTTTATGTCTTTTTGCTTATCCTAACCTAAGCCTAAAATGTAATTTCTGATTTAGCTGCCCCTGACCGTCAGGCAATCACTGCCAGCCTGTTGGCTGTTCGAAAAGCCTACTTTCTCATAGTGCCTATATGATGGAGCAGGCCATATTCCAAAGTACAGTCAGCGTTAGTCAAATGGGAACACTTACTCATCCGGTGTTTCGTCTGCGCCTCCTTGATGTTCTCCCAGTGGATCAGCTGGTACCAAGACGTGCCCTGAATGCCTTCTTTAGTGTACCCCAAATGAAATTCTCCGCTGAAACGAAGCAAAACTAATTAGTAAACATTTTGCAACTTAAACATCTAAATGTTTCAAGATACAAACATTTTTTCAAAAATATCTCAAATCGTGTCTGATTCTTCCCATTTAAATCAGTGACGTTTACAAAGTTCAGAATTGAAGACCAAATTCGATAAGGTCTACAGCAGTGTTTCCCAACCTATTTTGGCATACCGCCCCCTTTTCGAAAAAAAAAATTATTCACTGCCCCCTTTTCGGAAAAAAAAATTACTCACCGCCCCCTTTTCTGAAAAAAAATTACTCACCGCCCCCTTTTCGAAAAAAATTTACTCACCCCTGGAGTAGAAAGTGCTTTAAAATGCCGATAGTAAGGCACCCTGTACAACTGTAACACTACTCCAGCTAAAGCACTGTTGTTTGATTTGATTGGTTCACTAGCTGTTTCCTACGGAGGGCTCAAGGAAGAGCCAATAAACTGCATGTGCGGCCCTGTGCCTATCAAGGCTGCATTTCACAGTGCACGTTCGACCACTAAACTCCGCACATTATTGAGAGTATTGTCTACAAGGGCATATCCAGCTAGGTTCTTGGGGAGGGGGGCTAAGGGGCTACAGCTAAAATGAAAATAGGAAGTGGCGCGCGTTAGCGCGCCGCGAAATTTTCGCCCTCATATATGAAATTAGGGCCATTTCTCTACACTTGGTGGGGAGGCTTCTTATCAGCTAGGGGGGCGGCGGTTGGTCCTCAACGCCCCCCACATTTGCCTTGGACAAATAACGCCCCCTTAGGTCTCTTCAACGCCCCCTGGGGGCCGGTACCGCCCCCGTTGGGAAACACTGCAGTGTATGTGCCATGCGTTTGTGTGTGAGGTGATCATCAGATTGTTCCATAGAATTTGATACAACTGGTAGTTGTACATAGAAAAAACGTTAAAGTTTTCAAAAAGTTCGGTTTTGAATTTGAATTAAACCAAACTTTAAGATTTCAAACTGAAAACGACGCGTATTCCTTATTTAGCAACCCTAGCAGCCAGGCAATCACTGCCAGCCTAGGAGCCGTTAGGAGAAGCTCACTTTCCCATGATAACTATGACTACATGTGTGATTTCCCCTAAATTTGCTCTTTGATGATTGCTAAAGCAGGGTTGGGCAATTCCATCGCAAGTTTTGGAGAGCATGATTATGTAGTGTCAATGTTGATATACATGTAGATAACATTCTGAATTTGGGTATGGAAGGTTGAGGAACTTTATTTAAAGTACGTAGGAGTCCAGCAATGTCTTGCTAAGGTCGAAATCTACTGTGAAATCATCAAGGATGCAAATCCCGCGTTTCTTTGTAATTCGCTACCTAATTGGACCAACCCCTTCAATTTTCGGAAGTGCGCCACATTCTGCCAGGTCCGACATTTGTTATCTGGCGCTCCTGGTCCGCACTGACCAGGGAATGCAAAAGTGACGTCATCTTGTCAAAACTGTTTTTGATGGGGCGCATCATCACACATTTCCTGTCATTATTTGGAGGACTTTAAAAACACTTTAAAAGATTATCGCGCCCACGTGACCAAAGCAAATCATAAAAATGAATCACATAGATTCCAGTTAGAACTTCCATTTAGCAACGATGCTGATGACCATTGAACATCCTGATGGTGTGGTAACAACATCAATTTGGTACATGAGACTCCTACAAGGTGTAAAACGTTCCAATGAAACATTTCGGGCATGGTGGGTCAGGGGTCACCAGGGCGTGGCCCGTAGCCTCATCGTCTCATCCATGCCCTGCCCCGAACGTGCCTCACTCATCCCAACCGACACGCAAACGCCATTAGGTTTCTTTACAGGCCTCAATTAGCGCCACCACTTTTCGTGGTTTATCAATTTTTTCGAACGAAAATTGTTTTCTTAGCGTCAGAGTAATTGGGTGCGCATGCAAATCACCCCCCTGAAACGTGTTTCCGCAATTACGTTCTCGTGAGTCGAGATTCGTGAACGGCTAATTTAGCCGCCATTTTCATCTCCTATCACGCTTCCAACGCTGTTCTATTACCGCGCGTCCAATCATTCATTCTGACAAGCGCGAGTCCCAAGATGGCGGCCTCTTGATCGGAACAGTGAACTGCACGTTCGCATTTGCCCCGACCATGGTCATCCATAGTGTCAAACTGCTCGTCTGAGTCAGTAGAATCACAATAAGCCAACAGCGGTTAAAAACGGACAAAACCCAGTTCCCACGGCCCGCCGAGCATTCCTACGGCGCTCGTCATGGCTGCCATGGCGGAAAATGTGCTCTATTCGAATAATTAACAGCGAGTAACGAAACCAATTAAAACGCAATTTACATGCGCTCAGCATCGGGGAATATTTCATGTTGCTAATTATTTGCAGCGCTTTTTCCCTGCTGCGGTTGGGCCCCCGGGGCCCCTGGTGGGGGCGGCCAGGTTAGCTGTAGGGGGCGCTACCTTGAACTACAGAAGGAAATAACTTTGACAGCGGGAACCCTATTAAAACGTTTAGTTTTTTCGTGAAATTAGCTTTCGAGTCAACATTCATATTCGGGTCATTTGATACTGGTGACGTCACCCCAACTGGCCAGGCCAGAAGGCGCCACGAACACAAAAATTTCTGACATTTTCGGTCAAATCTTTGAGCCTGGTTCCCACAATTTACACCTGCATTCGCATTGGTATACACATTTGGAATGAGCAATGCAATGTTGAACCATCTTAGACATTTTGAGTAATCGTTAAAATTTATCATTAACATTGCAATTGGCATGACTCTGCAATTTGGAATAAACATTGCGATTTGGAAAATAGTTGAAATCTTGAATATACTAGTACATGCATGTACATTTGAATTTGGAATATTAATAGGAATTTGAAATAAACATTAGAGTTTGCAATAATCATTGGAAAGATTATTGGATTTTGAATCATAGCTGGAATTTGCAATAATCATTGGTAAATTGAGACGATTGGATTAGGAATAATTGCTGGAATTTGCAATTATCATTGGAAAGATCATTGGACGCCATCAGCCTCCAACCTCGACGCCCAAGATTAAAAATGAAAAATAATAGTTCACCCAAACCTCATCGATTCCAATCTTAGAATGCAAGCCCGTCTGGGTCAAAGGTCGAGCAGACACCTAATGCGAGGGTAATTTAGTCCAGAGCAATTTGCAGCCAAAGAAAGTTGTAAATCCAATCCTGCCAAATCGATCAGATCTCAAACTGGTCCAGAAATACCATCTCAGAGCCATTTCCACCAAAACACGAAGCCAAAGGTCAAACCGGATCAATGGATAAGGAATCGAGTTCAGGTAAGAGGTGGGCAAACCTCCATCGAAAATCTCGTAGAATTTGCAATAAATTTTTTGTTCGTACCATATACATGTATATGCATTCGTTTGAAAGATTTTTGAAAGGTCCATTTCAACTTTCGCATGAAAAAAAAAGCCTTACTTTTTGTCCAGGTGCACGAATTTCATGTCCATGGAGTGGATGGATGTGAAGATGTTGGTGCTGCCCTGCACCACGCACTCCCTCGTTTCGGGCATGGCCACGGGGGTGCAGGTCGCCAAGAACACGGGCTCGTTGCGGCTGCACAGGGGCAGGAAGCTCAAGAAGTGACCCTGCACCAGAACCACCTGAAGAGCAAATAAACAAGTAAGCCAAAGAATAACAAATCAGCGAACAATGGCAAACAGCGGAGTACCAAAGACCCTCCAGCGAAGGGTTAACAACTTAAGAAGTTAGGTGTACAAGCTAATGTATACAGATAGTTGAAGTCCCTCTGAAGTTCTGAAGTCCGGATGTGTGCAGTCACGTCCACATGTGGCGGACATCAGGAATTTTGCCGGACTTCCCAAGACATTAGCCCAACTTCACAGACTTTAATAACTAGTTTCACTGACATCATGGTCTTCGAGGAATTCAGTGGGACTTCAACAACTTCCTGACGCATGTGAAGATATTGAGTCATTGAGTTCTATTGATGTTTCATTGAAGTTTCAATGACGTCCCGCTGGAGTCATTGAAATCTGTGAATTCAGTCAGACTGCATGCCCTGGAAGTTCTTGAAATCACTGCAATTCCGGTGGACTTCAGGGATTTTCCCGGATTTCATGGACTTTGCCTGCATGGCTTCACAGACTTCAGTGACTACAGTGGAACTTCAATTTAGGATCTTCGCAGGACTGCAAGGGACTTCAAGGACTTCTACTAGTTAAATCCCTTAACATCTGCAGAGTTATTAAGTCCTTCTCATTGCCTTCCTGACTACCATGGAGCCTGACTTCACAGAATTCAAATGGCTACGATGGGACTTCACAGGTCTTCAGTGGGCCTTCATAAGACTTCGATAACTTCAGTAGGACTTAAATCCGACATCACGGACTCCAATGGAATGTTGAAGTTCCATTCCAGTCCCTGAAGTCTCATTACCTTCCTGACTTCCGCTAAGTTCTGACATCAGGGATTTTGCCGGACATGAAGGACTTCAATGAAGTATTGAACATCCATTACTTTCCAGTCGCATTGAAGTCTGTGCAGTTCTTGACGCACTCAGAATTGTCAAGCCCTCACTCTTCAGCATGGACCGACATTGTCTGGCATGAGAGCCTCAAGGACCGACTCCCCAACATTCCAAACCGCTTTCCCTTACCTTCTGATCCCCGAACCTCATCTGTCGCCTGGCGTTCCTGGACACGTTCATGCGGCACAGGAAGATCCTCTCGTCGTCCAATGGGGAGCTGGCGCTCCTCATCAGCTCCGACTGCACCGCCTGGTGGTCCTGCTTGTCAATGATGTCGTACACGCTGTCCCCGTGGATCAACAGGTCCTCCTGCAACACAAATCAAAACGCCCCAGCTGAAAAGCGCACATGTTCCGCGGCGGGCATTCCTCCCTCCCCTCTGGGGGTCACAGGTCAGCCGGCGTTTAACGGCGCTCATTCCGAAATTTCGTTGGCGACGTGGGGGTGCCGTGCGGGACCTGCATCGCAAAACAGCTCGTTTCTCTCGTGTCCAGTGTCGATTGTCTTAGGGGGGGTCGTGTCAGTGTCACTCTTCATTGCGGATACAGCCTTGTAAGACTACTGTTTACTTGAAATATGGGAACATGAAGGGAAAACACGCGGATTCCAGAGGGCGCTGTCATGTCCGAGCAGGGGCTGCATCGTTTATCAGCGCGGCCTGAAGACGTGACAATGAGTTGGGGGTGAGGAGGTGAGGGACAACGCTTTGCCAAGAAATCGTGTTGGGAGAAACAAGTTAAGGAACATTTTAATGGGAAAGAGAAAAATGTGTTAAGGAATTGGAGTTGTTGAAGAAAAGAGGAAGGAAAGTGGGATAATGAGGGACCAGTGAAGGGAGGGGAGTGGGAACTAGAGAGGAGGGATCAGGATGAGAAGAGAGGAAGAAGGAGGAAGGGATGAGTTTGGGGAAGAATGATTAGGGAACCATGAAGGGATGGTAATGGGAACTTTAGGGGAGAGAGGGATGGGATGATAGGAAGAAAGAGGAAGGGATGTATTTGGGGAAGGATAATTAGGGATACATGAAGGAGGGAAATGGGAGTTAGAGGAGGAGCTATAGTGGGAGAGGGGAAAAGAAGTTATTAGGGATCAATGGGAACCGGAAGCAGTGAAGATGCGTAGACTTATTCGGAGGTGAAAGGAAGAAGGGGATGATTGTTTGGGTGGTAAAGAGAAGGAGTGAAGATGAGGAGAAAACTGGAAATGACTGACTAAAGGAGGAAAAGAGAGTAATGAGTGGTAGAGCTGTATAGGAGATGCAGGAGTTGGGAAAGGAAGGGAGTAGAGGAAATAAAGGGAAAACTTACATGTAGAAGAGGAGATGGAAGGGATGGGATGGGATGAGTGCCATGGCTGGTGTCTTGGGGAGAGTGGAGAGAGTCCAAAGAATGATAGGAATGATGATGACTGGGAATGGTAAGGTTGCGGGATAATTAACTGATAGATGATAAGATAAGAAAGTAAATGAAAGCTATAGTATTGAGGAATGGGAGATAAAGAGGTGAGTAGGAGAACAGGAAATAAGAAGCAAGTAATGATTGAACATAACTAGGGAATTCAGTGAAACAAAAGTTGTCCATGCATAATCCACATCAAGTAAACCTTATTGTCAACGAAGAATTGGTGGAGGGGGGGTGAGATATACATAAACCATTCAATTTATTAGGAGTCTGTCATACTCTCAAAACTATGTTCTAAGCTTCCAACATTACATATAGGGGATTTCGCAACCTTCGTTCTTTGCGCGCCCACCAGAGGGCGCCACTGCTCGTTCCATAAGATTCCATATATATATAGAGAAGATGGCGTCACCACGTTGGCCCCCTCAGCCCCCTGCCCCCCTTCCCGGCGCATCTCCGTCAAGAGGTACCTACCCCCCGGCCACTTTCACCCACTGCCCTCAGCCCCCCACCCCCACCTCAAGAGTCCCCGGCTGAAAACCTGCCAGAGCGCCATCTGTCAATCATGCCGCGTGCTAGTTCATCCGCACTATTTATTCCAAAAGTGCAGCGTCACCGGCCCCCATTGTTCTTTATCGCCATTGGTTATCGCTAACCGAACGATGACAACGGTGACTAAACGCCACCCCCAGCCCCCACCCCAAACACCTGCGCCCAAACACATTTCAACATTTCTCCCAATGTCAATACCTGGGCGCCTTCACCTTAGGGTGACCGGGATGCGAGAGGGGGGTGGGGGGTCACACCTTTGTTTGTGGACACGGCTAAGAGGGCTCTTCACGCCCCGAATTTTTCACTTTTGGCTTTTTCTCCCCTTTGAGAAATAAAAAATGAAATCAATTTTTTCGTTCGGAGCTCCCACGTGCAGGTGGGGCGGGGGTTGGGGGTCATAATTCTAGATTCGGATTTCAGCCTCCTTATCGTCCGATGCCTATCTCGAGTGCGCATTTGGCCAGCACGCCGATTAGGATCTGGGCCCGGGTCAAGGGCCGGTCCTCGATCGGAGGGGTAAGGCGAAAATGGCGGCTAATCGAGGCCTCTCCAGCGGTCAACTCAAGAGCTCCGCAGGGGGGTGGGGCTCGGTTCGCGACCGATGGTCTTCCAGGAGTCTCAATCGGGACGGCCGATGGCTACAATTATGAGCTGCAGGTTTAAGACCCATCATTCATAAGCCGTTTGAAAAAGCAGTGTAACTTTGGGGACACCACTGCACATTATTCTAAATACTATAAGCAGTAGTTTCGCGTTAACACATAAATAAAAACGTTAAATTTCTCGCCTACCTTGTACAATGTCTCGATCACTAGTGCACTATTTGCTCCGTTAAGTCGCGAATTACGCCCTTTATTATTAAACGTTGAAATAAAAACGGGGAAAATTCGCGCTTACGTCATCACATGACGCCAAAGGTCCCAC
>JAQFYZ010002384.1:0-17311 GCA_034695085.1 Cylindroiulus punctatus
GGGCCAACACCCATTTGCCAACATAAAAAAGATGGTCGGCGTCCAACATTTTGCCAACGTTGTGCCAACATGTTCGGTCAACCTAAAAACGATGGTTGGCATCCAACATTTTGCCAACGTTGAGCAAACACTCATTTGTCAATGCCAACCTTTTGCCAACTGTGCCAACGGGTTTCCAACGTTGGCCCAACATAGTGTGTTACTAGAGTATTCTCTGGCTTTTCTTAATAGTCTAACTAATTAACAAACATTCTAAAATATCAACTTAATATTAGTTCGAAATTTAAGCTATTAGAATGCACTGGAAGAATCGAAATGCGTCTGGATTGTACACGCATTGGGATAGCCATTAATTAAGGGTCGTCCATAAAAAAGCGAAAAATTCGAAATTTCCACATTTTCATTGAAATTGAGTTGCTGAAAGGTGGTTAGGGAATGGACACGTGTTCCAAACTATCTTAATTGTGTTTGTAATCATACATGCAATACTCTCATTCTTTTATAGATGCCTAAATACATTTTTTTGCGTGAGGGCCGTCCATAAAATGCGTTTTTTTCGCATTTTTGTTCGCACATTGCACTTTAAGGTGTTCTCTGGCTCTTCTTAAAAGTGTAAGTAATTAATGCAATAGCTAACCAATATTTAGCAACATTAAATTAATATTAGGTAGAAATTTAAGCTTTGGGAATGCACTCCCAAAATCTAAATTAGTTTGGATCGTACACTCATAGAGAATGCCATGAAGTAATGGTCATCCATAAAAATTGAAAAATTCGAAAAATTCGATCATTTCTTTGGAATAAAGTTGCTGCAAGTTAGTTATCTATGGAAAATGTGTTTCAAACTATCTTAATAGTGTTTTTAAATTGGACCTGCAATACTTTCTTTCTTTGATAAACGCCTATTGGAAAGAAAAAAATTTTGAAGTGAGGGCTGTAATTTCGCTATTATTTTGCTTGTTTGTGTACGCTAACGCGTCTTAATTTGATTGTAATGTTTATTTTCATCAAATTAAAAATAGCACCTGAAGAAGGTATTAGTTTACCGAAACGTCATGCTGGAAAGTACAAAATTGGCTGTGTCTACTATTCTTTCATTCGTTCTTCACGTACCAAGCAATTCCTTTAAGCACCCTGGCAATCGCATTAATTATAATTTGTGTCCTAATCCGTTGTTACTGGAAGAAAATTGTAAACTTTTGCCGGATTAGCCAGAAACCAAAACGAAAGGTTGGAAAGATAGGCCCAGGGAAAAGCGGATCCAAGGAACAAGGCAAACTGGACCCAGAACTTGCGGTCGATTACGTAGAATGGGATGACGATTGGGACGACGATGCAGCGGAACCAGAAACAGAACAATCTGCCCCTCTGAAACCCCAAGTGTGAGTCAACCCTTTGAGCCCAACTACACCGTACTGTGTGGTGGACTTACACCCTGAACCGAAACACAGGTACAAAACCCCAGTACCTAGGGTAACTTACGCAAATATTGTGCCAGTGATTCGCCCCAGGACCTACAAGAGGAAGAAGACCGAACCGAAAACAGATGCGGAAGAACAACCCGTTATGAAGGAAGAGTCCGAGTCGGGATGTACATTGACCCGAAGGAACTGAATCAAGACACCTTGCCACGAGCTGCCCCGAGAAAGACGGAACTGGATCAAGACACCTTGCCACGAGCTGCTCCGAGAAAGAAGGTCAAGTCTTCAAAGGTGGACACTGCTACCACCGTGCTCTAAAGAACTCACACATCAATTTCTTTATTTTCTTTTCTTTCATTTTATTTGTTTTGTTTTGTTTTGTTCATTATTATTATCGTTTGTTGTTTTGGTTATGGGTTTCTAACACCTTGTAATGGCATGTTTGCACTAATCAATATTTTATTCAGCCTTACATTGTATAGTGTATTTGTGTTGCCCTGTGTAGCTAGAGTAAAATACTGGGGGGGGGAAGAAATTGTCTTACAGGAAGATAAATCATGGCTGTCGTAAGCCCATGATTTATTTTAAAGGAGGGAGTCGTGTTATGGCCAGAAGGCCACTTACCTTTATTGTCCTGTATAGGTGCAATTAATTGTAATCCAAATTCCAGAGAATGATCGATGGCCGGTCAGGGTCGTCGTCGGGGTGGTAATCACGGGGGGAAGTGGGGCAATTAGTTGGGAGGGCCCACAATACAGCCCTCCAGCTAGTTCATGTCGAAAACCAGAGTGAAAAAGGCCCGGAGATAGGCCACGGAGGGGACTCTGGCTCCTTGAGCCCACAGTCCCGCAAGAAGGCCATGAAAGTTCCATAAAGGAATGGGCGCCTGCCCATTCTGGAAGGGAATTTCCAGGGCTAATTGGGGCAGGGCCTGGTGGTAGACTATGTACATTGGGGTAAGCCCAATGTCCACTTCGATTGCAAAACCGTGCGGCATCTTGACCGAGTTACCGAGTTACTGAGTGACCGAGTGTAAGTGAAGAATATGGGAAGGAAAGGGGTAAAGTTAAAAGAACAACAAAATGGCGGCCCTAGGGACACAAGGGGGGAGGAAGAAGGGCGTAGACATGGGAGGATACAGAGGAGGGGTAGAAAAATAAGGTATTAACATCGGAAACCGATCCAAACGTTGTCACCATCCCAGGGAACCGTTTTACGGCAATGGGAAAGGAAGTGTAACCCCAACCCCCTACCCACAATCCATGAACACAAACAACCACCCCTTTTCCCCCCCATGACCCCAAACCCTTTACCCAAATTGGGCGCCCCGCCCGAAAACGGCCGAAGAAAACAAGATGGCCGCCAACACGCAAACAAGACTACGGCAGCGCCCCTGGTGGTGGAAACGGCAAAGGGCATATCTTTTGAACCAAAGAACCCAGGAACATCAAATTTGGTGTCTTTTTACACCTTTCAACGAGCCCTACAACCCTATGCCCCTTTTATGCCGATTAAAAAAAAACAAACAAAAACTAACGAATTAAGGCTGCAAACAATGACCAATTACAAAGTCTGATTGGCACAGATGCCAACTAATGCGGAAGTGCTGAAATCTTAGATGGATCTATGGTTATTTTAAATTTTAAATGTAAGCCTGCCGACATGACCAAATATGGTCACGTTTGCGGACAAGAGTCGATGACGCGATGGCCCGGAGGAATGGAGATGACCACCGAATGAGGTCATAGTTGGGGTGCGCAGCGCGTAGGCCGAGGAACATTAGGGGAAAAGTAGTACAGTCATTTTTTTGGTGATTTTTAATCAAGAGAAAGAAAAAAGGCAACGAGACGGAGAGAAAAATAGGCAGAGTTAGAACAGATTTTGCGAGAGACAGATAAAGATTTGGATGAAAACAGTTAGGGAAAATTTAGATGAGCCAAGAAAAAAGCTGACATTTTCGAGGAGAGGAGCGGGGAGCTGAAACTCCGAGAGCACTTGGAAGTTGTTGGAAGCTGGAAAATTATCCAAGGATTTTGTGCCCTGTACAACATGGATACCGTGATAATGGGGATTATTGGATTCGAAGGGAAGGTAGGACAATTTCTGTAGTTAGGCAGGGATCCCCCTTTTAAGATGATTGGGAGGGGCAATACTAGGAATTGCTGAGTTGTTTGATGTGTAGTCAATTAAGACTTGGGGATTTTAGGGATTTTTGATGTTTTGTGTTCAGTTAAAGAAACCTAATCAGACCTAATTAAACTTGTGTTATACTGGCACACTAACTCTTCTATTGGTGTTTAAATATCATTTCGGACAATTTAGTGAGATACTGGGAACCGTTCACCTCTCCCCAGTTCTTCACCCGTGCATGTTACGTGGGGCGCTTAGTGACCCAAAACACCTCCGAGGTCAGGGGGGACCAGCCACGCATAGCACCCCCAAATTTTATGTTTCCGCAGACTCCCACGGGTCCGGTAATTAATTCTAATCAACAAAAATAGTTGCATGGGTGGTAAAATTTGGAGGTGCGGGTAACATCTTGTATCAGCCTTATCAATCATGATTTAATCACTTGATTATTGAACCTTGCTCATTCTCCCTTTCACAATATTGAATTTACTTATTTAATTTTCCATTTAAGGAAAAGCTCAAGGTCAATAATTTTTTCTTTTATTGGCAAATTAGCTAATAGTCTATATCAGTCCCTCATGTCCAATGGCAGCCATTCCCTGCTCTCTCTCTCTCTATGCCTTCCACTGTGCTGCGGCTCCCGGTCTCACATACATCACGTAATACCCAGTTTCCACCGAAATTTTTAACCACACACGGTTGATGGCTGCATCCCAGGTTCATTTTTTGGTGGAAACAGTGCATGCACTCCTTTTGAACCGTGATTAAAACAACGGTTGATGAATCGACTTCCAGTAACGCGGTGGATGAACCGACTTCCAAAAACGCGGTTCGGTTGACAATCCCCGGTTGCGTGATGTCAGGCGTGGCGTCAATGCAATCCCCCTATGAATCCCTACAGTTCCCTATGGAGTCCCTATCGTTTAATTCCCTGCTGCCACGCTCATATTTCAGGTGATTGGTTACTGTAAAATATTCAATAACATACACAAAAGACTATATTCAGCTCAATGACAGGAAATAATTATGTGTTTAGTGTTCAGCCCAAATGCATGCTCAAGCATTTGGGCCCACCTTGGCAGTTTTCGTTTTCCCCTGGTGTTGGCTTTCCCTTTCTATTATGTTGTTTACACATAAGGTTGGGGTGAGGGATGTACACGCAGGACGTGATAGTGGGATGATTTAGTGGAGAGTGTAAATCTACCCTAGCTTGAATCGGCCCAGGAAGTGTACTAACATAGTGGAACCGGAATGGGACTTACACCCGTTATCAATGGTTTTGAAAGTGCTGCCACACGGTTCCCTGTGAGGAACATCACAGTTTCAACTCTCAGGAATATGGGGGAGTAAATTGTTTACACCCCAGAGTTGAAACTACGCAATTTGAATGAGTGGTTCAAGTGTAGCAGACGCATGCGTAGCGCCCCCCCCCCCTTCATGTGAACGAAATCGGGGGCCATGGAACATTAACATAGGCCTAATGGGGACATTTCAAATGCTCCACCAAATAAACTGTTGGAAGTTAAGAATACGTGATGTCACGCATTCCCTCAGCCTTGAGCGATGCCCTGGTCGAGGGAAAGAGGTTTCCATAATGCAGTCGTTGTTGAGGACCACAGAGACGGGTTCCCTTCTTTCCCTAATTGGAGTTTACCCTCAGTCTATGGTAGGGACTTCATCTCAACAATTATGACGTCCATCCAGCGGGTTTGCTATTTGGGAGAGGTCTCGAATGAATCGACTGAACCACATGCATGATGCTAGGAATGACTTGACTTGGTGTACATCTTTGGGGACAGGGAGATCATGTACGGCTTGTACTTTCCCCGGACTCGGGCTGAGGCCTTACACTGTGATGTGATGGCCGAGGAACTTGGCTGTCTGTGTGAAGAGGTCACATTTTGACAGTCTGAGTTTGAACATGAGTAGTTCCAGTTGGTTGAATATTTTGTCGGTGTCTTTTAGGTGTTGCTTGAATGTTCCGCTGGCCGCAGTGAGGTCATCTTGGTATGCCTTGGCCGTGATGGCGAGGAAGCTATTGAGGATGTCACCGATCACTCTAGCAGTGAGCTGCTGAGTTTTTGGCCCCATTGGCATTCTGGTGTAGCCGAAGGTTCTGAACAAGGTGATGGTGGTGAAATATTTTTGGCAATGTTCCGCGATCAGGATTTGCCAATAGCAGTTGGTGAGGTGTAGGGTGGACATGAATGGTTTCCCTTTTAGTTTGGCCAGAATTTTGTCGATTCTGGTGATCGGGTAGGTGATGGTAATGGTGACCCTGTTTAGTTTCCGAAAGTCTGTGACCATTCTCATTTCTCCGGTATTGCCTGGTTTGGCCACCAATAAAGATGGAGCCGCCTAGTTTGACTTGGTGCGTTTTATTAAGTTTTCGTGAAAAGGTCGTGGATGATGGTCTGCATCTGCTCCTTTCGATTTGGTGAGTATGAATAGTTTGCACGCCACCAGATAGGCATTGTCCATGATCTCGATGGTTTGTGGTGATAACCGAGCTGCTCGCTCGGGTTCCATGAATACCTAGTGGCAGTTGGTGAGATTGTTCACTAATCTTCGCTGTCTTGCTGCGAGATGGGGGCTTGTTTTTACTGAGGCTGACTTCAGTGGTGGTCAGTTGGTTGCATTGGATGTGTTGGTGGTCCTTCGTTCATGTTATTGTCGAGAGGGACCGCATTGTTTCCTGGGTGTAGGAAGACGTTGTTGGGCGATGGAGTATACCCCCATGAGGAATCCATTTTTCTGTGGAATGAGGAATCCCCGATCATCTTGTTAGGGGAATGAGTTGTCCGTCAGAGCTGTGTATTGAGATGTTGTGTTTCCTGACTGGCCAACATTACTGCTCTGATTGTTTGGGTCATTGGAAAATTTATATCGTGTAGGTGTAGGTAAATGGCCTGTCCTGCCACTTTGGTGCTGGAGCCGGAGTCTAGTATTGCCGCGGTCGGAAGACCCTGTATGACATGTTTGGTCTTGATAAAGTCCTGGCAATGCGTGTCACCTAGGTGTCCTATGCACAAGGTTGCCGGGGTGGTGTTCAGATGTGGCTGGGCGCCAGTTATAAGGGGCGGCTCAGGGTACGGGAAGCTGCTCATATACTGACCAGTGTTGGTTTCAACAGTATCTCCGCAAATTCAGGAAAACTTAGGTAGGAGGAGAATGGACGTCATGCTGGATGAAGGGCGACCGGTCTATATGGAAAATGATGGGGGGGGGGGGTCTCTGAGGGTCCCGATCTGATGTGGGTAGAGTTCTGTGGTAGCAAATCAAATACCCCAGCAGATATCTATCTGCAGAATACATTCTGGAGAAATATATATTCTGCAGCCAAACACAGCAAAAACATGACAATACCAAAACCCCATTAAGCATTAAGACGATAACATAATAAATATAGCATAACAATGCTTTAGGTCCATCCAAAAAAAATTAACACATACATCTATGTACTAAACTATTTTAAACCCATAAAAAATGTGAAATGTCCCCATTTACACTTGATTCTTGTGAAGTACCAGATGGCCCAGTGGTAGGGTCATTGCCTGCAATGCCAATGTACCTGGGATCGATTCCCACCTAAGTTCAAAAAAAGGAAAAAAGTGTTGTGTATTTAAATTTGACAAGGTGTGACATCTAACAAATTAAAAGTGATAATGACCAGTATTAAAGCCTATAGTTTCCTGTAGGCCTAATTTTTTAAATATTTAATTTCTTGTTGTTTATGGGTAAAGTTGGAGGCCCAAAGCAAAACTCTATTGCTCCAGGCGTAGGTGTGTGTAGTCAGCACAAGATAGGACCACTGTGAGACCTGAATTGGGCGAAATTCGGGTCACCACTTTTGGGATTGCCCGTCTTTCAGGCTATACCATGCCTGCACTCTGGCGGCGCCACTGGGCACTTCCACTGACCTGTGCCCTTCAACCTTTAGGGAGGTCACTTGACCTGGGCCACCTGTCACCCCTTTTGGGTGATCCCATTCCTTTTTTTTCTCTCTGGCAGCCATCTTGCCTTTGTTAGGCAGATGGAAGCCAGATCCCAGGGTGAGAACATCCTACCACCTCTTGATGAGCTGCCAATTGCCTTACCATGCAGCTTGATACTTCAAATATACCAGGAGATCCTTCTTTACCTGATTGCTGACTCTGCAATCCCATGGATTTCTTGTGCCTGCCACTTTAACCAAGGGAAAGGCTTGAAAGTTGCCTGTAGGAGGAACAATATCAACATGCAAGTGTTCTCTTTGCCTTTTGATGACTCAATCACTTCTGAACTTGAACTCTACTCTGGTGAGATCATTCTTATGCTTCTTCAAATCCCCTATGCTTATTCTCTGCTAATCTGAACAGAGAAGCCAGTCCATTTCTGGTCTCTAATCTGACCCACTTTAAGCTTGACCTAAGCTGAACTTGTTTTAAGGGTCACTGCCTAATGACTTATCCCAAGCTGAACTTGGTTTGATACCTAGTTCTCCGAACTCTGCCCTGTTCGTTACCTGCTCCGAAGACCAGGAATCCCGTGCCATTTTTGGACCTAGTACTGCGGCCTTGGACAAATGATTCAACACTCTCATCAGCCTTACACCTTGAGACTCCGAGGATCGCCTGCACCAGTGTCGAGTTGCTCTGTCTCTCTGCCTCGGATTTGGAACATCCTGTGTCGGTGAATCAAATAGTGCTTTTCCGCCATTTTGAGCAACGTCTTCCAATCCTGGATTGAATTGTCCGCTAAATCGTCATGCTGACACTTGACTGCTAATGCAAACTCTATGTGCATAGTGTACACGAATGCCCCGTCAACCTCGATCGGTAAGATTCCGGTTTCCCTTCTCACCGAAGCCGCTGAAGGCATCGCGCGCGTGTCGATGTGCAAGATTCATTTGTGTGTACACTCATCTTTTTTTGGGGGGAAGTTTGAGCATTTGTCTTTCTTTTGGCCAATTCACAACACTAACTATTTGCTCTCATGTCGTGTATTTACCTTGACTAGTAAAGTCTTGTTATTGCTCTCTTTCTCCTACTGTCGACTTCGAAGCTTTTCCTTTTTACAAATATTCCACTGCGCCACCATCCTGCTCCTGTTGACCTCTTTTGCAGGATATCATCCCCAGTCTAACAACCACCAGTGCTGAAGGACATGAACTATCTTTTGCATGCCAGTGTATTTCTATTCTTGTAAGTGCGCATTTTTGTGTCCACCCTGTAAAAGTGTTTGCTTATCTGTTTTTCCTCCCCTGGGGCTATGGGGCCCCAGTGGCCACATGTTTTTGCCATAGGGTTGATGTGGGGGAGGGCATATGAGGGTGCCATTTTTGCCCCCATCATCATAGCCGAGAAATTACAAGTTTCCCGTAAACTTCTAGGCTAAATTAAATCAGCGTAGAAGGCATTTTAACGTACCAAGTGCGTAACGGCACTTAAACCCGTTTCAAAGGTTTGAAACGGCCATCGCGTCTGGTTTACTTGGGGAACATCGGATATTCGGCTCTCAGTTTTGTGATGGGGTATTCCCTGTGTCCTCCAGAGTTGAAAGCATCAAATTCGGACAAGTGGTTTGTCTGCAAAAGGGCCACTTCCGGTGTGGCGTCAGTAAAAATGGCCGTTTCTGTCTAAGAAGTCTGCAACTTCCAGCAAACTACAACTCCAGGACCAGAGGACCAGGAACTGAACAAAAAAAGGTAAGTTAAACTTTAGTTATTTGATAGGAAATTTCGCCCCCCCCCTTTTTGCTTGCATTCTATGTTTCTGTTTGTGCTTGCAAGTATGTGCATGTAAATTAAGTTTAAGGAGCCACTTAGCAGGGTGGCCCTATTATCTACTGGTCGCCTTGTTGGCCTGCCGCCCACAGGGAAGTAGAGGCCAGAGGAGTGTCTTATATATTTTTGCACCCAAAGTTTGCAGCTTTTCGTGTTGGTTTTTCGCAACCCAAAGTGTTAGGCATAGGCCTGGGAAAATTTTCGTTCGGGTCTCAGGCCCTTGACCAACGTGGAAGTTGTGCTACTATACATTTCGTGCTGGAGAATGTCTGGGTTTCAGCCCTTTCTTGCCATAAAGTGCTGTTTTCCATCATTTCTCATATGAACACCCCGTTCTGCAGCAAAGGTTATGCAGCAAAAATCCTGCAGAAATAATTAGGATGAGATATTTTTACACATTGTATTCTGTAGAGATGATTCTGCAAAAAAGGCACCAAATTTATGCAGAATTCTGCACACCATCCTGCAGCAAACATGCTGAAAATATTCTGCAGACTGTGCATAACTCTGCAGAAATATTTTCATATCGACTGACTCTTGATTTCCAGGTTGAAAGGGCCCATAAATGGCTTCTATGAGAGCTGGGGCATCTGGGAGTCTACATTTTTAGAAAACTCAAGATTAATTTTGAGAGGTTAACTGCAATAACATAGTGAATTTCTGGTATGAATATTGAGCAAGAAATATCAGATTAATGTTCAATTGCTTTTCTTCTCCTTTCCAAGCAATCTGCCATCTGCTTCTGTCCTTTGCCTTTTATGTACTCTGGTTCTTGACATGTACATGTATAGGAAAAGTCATCTCTGGATCACTTTTGACCAGAGATGACTTTTTTAAAAAAAGAAAACAAAATTAAAGCTACAACTTTATTTAATCTAAATTATACACTAAAAAATCTAAACAGTTTTTCTTCATTTCCTTGATTTCCCTTCATTCCTATGTAAAAAAATATAATAAAATAAGCATTTCTGGATGAATATTTTTTTATATAAAAAAAACTTACTTACCTAGCACAGAATGGCTCCTGTGAATTGGGGCAAAAGTAACATCTTCAAAAACAAAGTCACCAGACTTTCAAAACGTGATGACTATGGAGACTGATCCCAATTCATCTGAATAGCACTTTTTAGATAATCCATTGTTAGTAGCTGATGGTTCTCCCTGATTCTGTCGAAGTGGGCACAAACCCTGTTGTTATCCGGATGGTAGACGAAGTAGCCTACCACTTCAGAGCGGTGAAAAATCTCATCGATAATAATTATGCTCATTTTCAAATTGGAAACACAGAAGGCAGTTGCAAACACAAAAGAACTATCAAGCACAAAATCCAGTCCAATTGCCAGTTGTCAAAAAAGGAAGAACCGAAGGAAGCACTTTCACACAGGGAATCCAGTAGATCGAATGTCCGAAATAAGATGGAAAAAGGGACAACCAGCACGAAACATTAAATGAAAAAATCCCATGTTATGCCAATTAATTGGCAATCAATCTACAGTATGACTTCGGAATATAACATCGATGTAACATTCACCGCAGGCATTGATAGGTCATTCATTACACTTAAACATTTGTAGATAATTATGGTCGTGGGAAAAATCTCCATGGCCGTGGGAAACATTGATGCAACCTTAACAGGAGCGATTGATGATTATGACAATAGGAAGCATCTTCATGGTCGTGAGAAACTTCACATCAAGCTGGTGATTCAATTGATTTATTTGTCTATAATTGTGTTGATTTTTTAAGTGATAGAGTGATGAGCAATTGATGACTAGCTATAAGAAACCTTTTGCGTGGGAAAATGACTGCAGCGTGGGTGATGTCAACTGATTGGTAATTAATCAAGGGCTATGCGAAAACTTGCATACAGATTCACCCCATCTTTTTTATAATTGGTTGAAGTTTGTCGGCTTTGAATACGCTTCAGTTCACAACTAGTCAGATAGCAGCACTGATCATTGGGATACGGGCAAGAGTGCAGACATGGATAACAGCACTTGGATAATACCACAGTGAGCAACTTGGCTACAATTACAACAATGCAACAATTACAACAATTACAACCATCGAGCTAAGTTTTTATCTTTTTATACAAAAGTTAGCTAGGTTATGGGTTATTATAGTCTTGTGTATTGTGACAAGATTACTCATAATAAGTGGTCAACATCATTGCTTACAATATTTTGTTGGACCATCCTTTTGGTTAATGACTTCAGCCATTCTTGGCATGGATTATACAATGCATTCTTCTTTTTTCTTGAGCCAAGTTTTCTCTTTTCTTGTACTAGAACATCATTGAGTTTTTTTTGCTTCTTGACAATTTTGTGTTTCTAATGATAAACACTATTTCCTATTGCTTTCGATTTTTTTTACCTTGAGATGGGTGGAGTAGATAGCTGCAAGTGTACTTGCTTATATGTGTATCACAACTATTAAAATTCAGAGTTGATCATTTTGTTATTTTTTATTTTGTTTTGTCAAGATTGATGCAAGCACATATTCATATAAATAAATTTTACTCAAATCTTCATCCCAGATTGTACATATGATTATTCATTTAGTGATTAAAAATAAATTGAAATAATTTGCAAATTGATTTCCTCCAAGTATTTTCAACTGGATGTAATGTTTTCACCACACCCTGGAAAGTTTAAAAATTGTGGTACTGATTTATAATAAAAATTCTCACTGTAAGATGATGCTAAAAAATTAAAAGATCCTATAACACACTTGGTGTTCTCAGTAACTTCAACTCAGTTACTCAGTTATTACAAGTAATTCTAAAAGTTTTTTAATATTTTCACTTACATAATGATGCCTCCCTACTTCTTTGCTGGTGATTTTATATTCAGGTGTTTTTAGTAGCAAATGAAAACTAATCTAGTGAATACAGTATATATTTCACTGTGGTACACAACTACAACATACTGTATTTACTAGAATTTTTTTTGGTATATATATATATATACTAAATAAAAATTATATCATCTGTCTTTTTGACATTGACAATAAGAGTTCACATGTGATGACAAGGTTCTCTCAACAAAGGATGAAATTTTAACTTAAACTTGTATCCTCATGTCAAAAAAAGTTTTTGAAAAAAGCAATCATTATATTTAAACTTGACCTTATAATAGAACCAAGATGTAATGTAAGTTAAGGGTAGGCAATCAGAGGCGTGACATGTTGATTAGCCCTTCCATATTTCTTCAGTTGAGTGAGCCACTGCTGAAAGCCAGTGATTGTACACAATGGGGCTAAATCAATCAATAACACATGATTCGATGCTCTTGCTTGACACATTTGATGCAATTTTATCCCCTTTGTAGTTTTACTATAGATCTGTGTAATTAAATGTTTCTCAAGCATGGATCAACTTGAACTTAGATCCTTGTGTAATGGAAAGTTTCCCACGCAAGAAGGATATTTCAACTTGAACTTAGCTCCCTGTGTTATGATCACTAACAGGCGATTGGATCATATTGGTCAACACAATTGACCCACTTCCATCACTTTTGTGGTTTTACTATAGATTTGCATAATAGAAAGTTTCCCAAGCAAGGACCAACTTGAACTTAGATCCCTATGTAATGAAAACTCTCCCACGCAAGAATGATATTTCAACTTGAACTTAGCTCCCTGTGTTATGGAAAGTTTCAAAAGCAAAGATATGTCAACTTATACTTATCTCCTTGAGACGTGGAGACTATTGATGAATCCCAGATGTAGGTATTTGCGTCATAGATGACCTCAAATTTTATTAGAAATTGGTATAAATAGAAAGCATATTTAATGAAAAACCATCACTTTATCTGCATTTGTGCTTGAGAAGGTCTACTACTAAACCCAGTCCACTGAAGAACTGCATCAATTGGTGAGATACATTTTTATTATATAAAACTGATAAGTGTGATATTGCATACTATGTATTGTATCAATTCAATACATTATGCTTCAGTTTATCTGACAATTTAAAGCAAATTTTTTTTCGCCTAGTGCAAAAAACAAATACAAAATGGAAATTGATAATGCTACATTATATGCACACAAGGTGACTGTCAGTCCACCCCTAATTTTAGCTCATGCTAAAAGTGTTTAATTAAGGTACATTTAAATATACCATAAAGCTTACAGAATGCCACACATTTAGTGTAGGAAAGGGATTACGAGAAGTTGATATACCGAATGCATTTTTGGGACCACAACCCACATTCATTATGATGGGGCTAGTCAGAACTAGTGCCAAAAATGGTGATATAAGCCAAAATTCATTTTACTTTCAACACAGAGACTTATCATCACTAAGTGTACACATCGATGGTATGCAATACATTACTGTTCCATTTAAACCAAAGTTTAGCACTTCTGAATGGGTACGCCCATATCAAGAATTTTTTTAATTAATTGGTCAATATTACTGAAGTATTGGGTCAGAAATTTCATATGAAGAATATGGGGATGGTGATACATTATATGCATTGGATTTTGTTGGAGGTATTCAACAAAGAGTCGTGGTTAGCCTTCTCAAAAACTTAGCTTTATTAGATTGTGGTGGTCCCCGGCGCACATCCAGCATGGTTGACAGCATCTTGGCAAGTGGAAAACAAGATGGCGCCGGGGCCGAAAACAAAAGTCAGCTGACACCCTGTCAGCTGACACCCTGTCAGCTGACATCAAGGACCACGTGTTCCAGGGTGCACGTGGTCTATGGGGCCAAGAGAGGGAAGGTTCAAAGGGGACAAAAACAGAAAAACACCTTCTTGATCCGTGGACAGAGATGGAAGTCTCCGTCTGTCGTCATCCAAATTTGGAATAGCAAATTTGGAAGCCCCCCGACCACTTTCTAAACCCCTAACTATGTCCCATAGCTAACAAACTCCCCCATGACTCATTTGCACCAGCTTACAATTTTGATGAGTCACGTTAGTCGTAAAGATATGGAGTTAGGGTGTGAATTTTTGATGCGCTCAATGGTTTTGTGAGGACATCCGCCAGATTACCGTTCGTAGAGCCGTGCCGAAGGGAGAAAAGTCTTTTTGTGTAGTGGTCATGTACGAACCGGAGCTTGCGTGTAAAGTGTTTGGTGTATCCATTTTCGACCGCGTTCTTAATTGCGAACATTACTGACTCAATGTCAGTCATGACCTCCACCCTTCCAAACTCTGCGGGCATTACCGGTTTTAGCTTCTGAAGGATCTCGTCTAGCCAAATGAGTTCCTTCACCATCTCCACCAGTCATGGTTTCGGCCTCTATGGTGGACTGGGCAATTATAGTCTGCCGCGCAGACCTCCAGATGATGAGCAAGTTACCGATCAACATGAGTAATCCGGACACCTAGTAGGACGTGTCAACGTCCAACTCCCAGGAAGCATCAGAAAAGCCTCTGATCCCGTCGGCGTAGCTCCTCGAGAGCACCATGCTTTTGGAGCACGTGTGACGCACGTAGTTCATCAGGTGCTCTGCATGCGTCCACGCGAGGAGCGTAGGCTTTGACGTGTACGTCGCCAGGGTGTTCACCGCGATCAGTAGATCCGGACGAGTCATCCTGGCAACATATAGCAGGGATCCAATGAGTATCCAGTAGGGGTAAGGCAAATCCGCGGTCGCCTCCCCTAGCAGCTGCCGACTATACACCGCCCCCATCTTCATAGGTTCACGGGCGCCTCGTACAGGAATCATGTCCATACGTCGGCTCAGCTCCTTAATGTATGGTTCCTGGCTCATGCTCACAGTTCCGAGATGAGAATTCGGTTGGATCTTGATTCCCAAGAAAGTAGTCGTGAGACCCAGGTCTGTCATTTGAAATATTCCTGTCAGTCTGTGTCCGATGTCTGTGAGGGTCCATTTATCCTTTGCGAATATTAGGATGTCGTCCACGTATACCATCACGAGAGCCTCCCTCTCGTACCAGTATACGCATTCGCAGGTTTCAAACGGGACGAAGCCATGTCGCTGCAGTTGCTTTTGCAAGGTGCCCCACCAGCAACGACCTGCTTGGTGGAATCCGTAGAGCGCTGCTGAAAGCTCCATGTGTATTGGCTTGTCCAGGGTGCCGTATAGATAGGCACACTTTACGTCGAGGTGGTTATGCAACCAACCTTCCCGGACAACCAACACCATGAACGCTATCGGAACAAGGGTAAAGGTTACCACTGAGTTGTAGACCTCGGTTTAATCTCATCCAGGGCACTGTTGAAATCCCTTAGCAACCAGGCATGCACGGTGCCGCACAACGACTTCATGGGCGTTGCGCTTTAGGGCGTAAACCTACCTGCAACCGATCACCTTTTGATGCAGTCCAGGATGGACTCGATCGTACACCTTGCATTCGTGGAGGGTGCGCAACTCTTTGTCCATGGCTTCCCTCCATTTCTGCGCGTCCGGAGCACTAAGTGCTTCGTCGAACATCTTGGGATCAGTCATGTCACGTCTCCCCGATCCATGACGGCCATTTCCTCTCCTCCATGTCAACGATCTGCGCTGGTGATAAGGAGAGGACCTCACCTCCTGCGGAGGTCATGGTATGGCGGGTCAGTTTAAGACTGGTCGTTTCCGAAACAGGGGGGACAGTCTTCGGACTGGATGGTCTCCACACAGGGTGGACCGTCTTTGGACGTAGCCTTACTGTTGCCAATAAGAACAATTAATTTTTTGTTTCTTGCTTGATTTTAACATTTTGGAAACTTTTTGAGTTTATTTGAATTGCAAGTTTTTCGTTTTTAATTATTTAACCTAAAAATTGATAAATTTAGCCAACAGATGTCTGGGATTGGGGGCTCTGCCCTGCAGCATGTGTTGGGCAATTGATTAGTTTCCCCCTTTAGTTCTACTTTGGGGCTTATGGCCCTTCCTAATCACCCTTTTAGCATCTTTTAATGTTTCCCTAGGCTTTCTTAGTGGGCTTAAATGAATTTTTTCGTTCTATTAGATAGTTTCTGTGTTTTTCCTACTTTTAGTTTTATTTCTGGAAGTGGGTGGTCCGTCAATTTTAAGTGTTTTGCTTGGCTCCCTGGTTTGGGGAGTCAGTTGGATGAATTTTGGTGGAGGCAGCAAGATTTCTTTGCTGCTGATTTTACATTGCAACTATGTATGTATATGATTTTCCCAATTGCACATGGCAATTGGATGTAGAATAAATCACATGGATTTATTGTATATTTGCATTTTATTCTCAGTCCGCGTGTGGATGCAGTTTTAATCAAGAAAACTGGTTTGCGCAGTCCGGTAAACAATTAATTAACTTTATCATCAGCAAATTGAGTGCTATTCATTTTTCGTCCATTTTTGGACATTTAATGCCACAGGACACAATTTATATGTGCTTCCTTCTCATGGTCCGTCGAGCTGGATCGAACTGCTTTTGGATAAACAGTTAAAAATTCGAGGCTTTCAATTTGCAATGCTGAACCTATGCAACTTTGCAATTTTTGCTGTGCTGATGTGTGCCAAATGTGAATGCTGACACTTGTTGGAACTGCAACTTTCTACGGAAGCTTTGCTAGGAAGCCAACAATGACCAAATCGAATGTTGAGCACACCATTATGAAGATTGCTGGAGATGATCCCTCCCCTGAGCAACATGCTGGGGGAGCCATGGCTGGAGTACCTTCTGCATCAACAGATTAAACCTGGGCTGAGAGACCACCAGACCAACGAGGACAAGAAATCGGAGTTTCTTCCAAAGAAGACAGAAACTCTGTAAGGTCAGTGGGTTCTGTGCGCTCCGTCAGATCCGAGTTACTGTGGAGAAAGCGTGAAGCAGAAATAAATGCAGCAAAACGACTTGCTAATTTGAAGAAAGCTGAGGTCGACATTGATCGGGAGCTTATCATCATGCAATTAGAGTTCGAATGAGCCAATCATGCAGACGACATGGAGGATTTGGAGTTAGCTGAGGACAAACAGTCACAAAACTTGAAAAATACCCAACATTGGGTGAACAACTTGCAAGAAGATGTTGAGCATGACCAGTCCAAGGCAGATGGCTCCATAGCA